>JABEVN020003564.1:0-17728 GCA_013146195.2 Codonopsis lanceolata | reverse complement strand
ATGAGCGATCATCTATCAGATTAGTAACATGGCGGCCAGACAAGTTCCTCGGTCGCGCTGATAGCGGGGATGGCCCCTCGGCCTGATCCATGCCAAGTACCCGTGGGACGAAGCATGTAATCGTGAAATGGATAGGCTACCTCCGGCCTCTCGGAATCACGGTGCCACATACCGAATAGTGGGACCTAAGTCCTCGTCATTCTCCACCACCATATATATGGGGCGACTTGTGTCGGGATCACACTCTCTCCCAAATTGGTGCAAGATCCGGTCCGACCGATAAAGGAGGTCATTTCAATACCCGCATGCCCTTGACTATATTGGCCAGGTCGAAGAAAACGCCCGGATCTCCCGATGATGAATTACCCGATTATGTCCATGGAGCCGGCGGTAAAATGATCAGCCCAATCAAATTGAGTAATTAGTGCGAGGAAGATGCCCGAATGCCATAAAGTGATGGGTCGTATGGTTTCTCATGCGCGACGGGGGCGAACCAAAGAAAGTGTTCCTCTAGCCACGTATGGAGTAGAATGCAGGTAGGAATAGTTCTTAGCCAGCGAAAAGAGCCGCGAAGATTCTGCGAAATCACCGGGGACAATATTCAGCCGGCGATCTTGAGCTTTGTAATACAGAGTCAACCCACGACATCAACAAATCGGGTTGACCCTTGCCAGATATCTCCCTACCGAACAAAAAGCGGCTGCCGGCCCTACCGCCGAGGTAATCTCGTCATCCTCTAAATTCTATGAAGACCCGGGGAGGGCAGTTAGATAAAGGTCTCTCCATTAAAGAAACACGGAGTAGCATTGCGGGTAGTGTGAAATAGCTCCCGGATGGCCATGTATGGACATCTCTGTGAAGCGAGCAACTGCGTCTGGCGAAGGTGCCACCCCGGCATCGCCGAGCGAATTCTTCAAATGTGGGGCACATCTCATTCATGCAGAAGTTAAGCAGATGGTCTTGAGGACCAAAACACAGCGACTCAACCTTCAACATGTCCCAATTTATAATGGCGTTCCTCCGGGGACAATAGGCACTGAATCCAAAGATATGATCAAACCGGTCCGCTAAATCATCGCGGGGAAAGAATCTAGAAATCCAAGGCATTCTCATAAATTTCAATATCCAAAGTCGTGTGAGTACGTGCGGCCATTTATGAAGGAGATGCAAGGGATTATTATAAGGCAAGAGAGCCGGCGAGGCGAGAAGCTTAAGAATTGTAAGGGAGAAGAGGCAGATAATGTCTTGATGAAGCAGAGCCGTCTTCTTCCATTTTATACCAATCTAGAGTTTTGTATTGAGCTTATTCCGGGGACTTCACGATTTCTAAGGCACCGTATAGGATGGCGCCGCATGAGCTTAGAGAGTTGAAAACTTCAGTTGCGAGAACTCTAGAGATTGGTTTATTAAGCCAAGTGTGTCTTGCCTTGCCCAGAGGCGCGGTCTATTGTGAGGAAGAAAGATGGGAGTTTGCGGTTATGCATAGATTATCGCGAAGTTGAATAAGGTGACCATTAAGAATAAGTATCCTCTACCCCACATTGATGATCTTTTGACCAATTGCAAGGGTCTATCGTCTATTCTAAGCTTGATTTGCGATGGGGTTACTATCAATTGAAGGTTAGAGAGGAAGACATTCAGAAACATCTTTTAAGCACTAGATATGGGCACTTTGAATTCGTGGTGATGCCGTTTGGGTTGTGAATGCGCCGGTATTTATGGACTTGATGAACCGTGTCTTTCATAGTTATCTCGATTGTTTCGTGGTAGTCTTCATTGATGATATCTTAGTGTATTCGAAATCTCGGGAGGAGCATGAGAAACACTTGAGGATTGTCTTGTCTATTCTTCGGGAGAAACTTGACTTTATCACGAAGTTTAGTAAATGTGCCTTTGGCTTGAGGAAGTGTCCTTTTTGGGGCATATCATTTCTAGCCAGGAGTAGCGTTGATCCTTCTAAAGTTGAGCGGTGATGAATTGGAAGAGACCTAGTTCGGTTCTGGGGTTCGGAGTTTCTTGGGTCTAGCGGGTTATTACCGAAGATTTATTGAGGATTTTCTCGGATCGTGACTCCTATGTGAAATTGACGCAAAAGAATGTGCCTTTTGTTTGGAGCGAGAAATGTGAAGTTAGTTTCCAAGAGCTTAAGAAGCGGTTGACGTCGGCACCTATTTTGGCTTTGCCTAGTGGAGGAGATAATTTCGTGATTTATAGTGATGCTTCTAAGGAAGGTTTGGGTTGCGTTTTGATGCAAAATGGTAGAGTTATCGCCTATGCGTCGAGGAAGTTGTCTATTCACGAGCAGAATTACCCGACACACGATATGGAGTTAGGCTGATTATTTTGCGTTGATAAATGGAAACATTACTTGTATGGGTCTAAATTTGAGATCTTCACCGACCACAAAAGTTTGAAGTACTTGTTTTCCCAAAAGGAGTTGAACATGAGGCAAAGAAGATGGATGGAGAAACTAAAAGACCACGATTGCACTATTTTGTATCATCCGGGGAAGGCAAATGTAGTAGCGGATGCCTTGAGCAGGAAAGTTCATATGTCGTGTATGATGGTTAAGGAGTGGAAGATGTTAGAAGATTTGCGAGATTGGAGTCCTAGTGTTCATGATAGAGGTGTGATTTTCGCAAATGTTCGTGCTACACCAGTTTTATTTGGAAAGATTAAAGAAGCGCAAAGGAATGATCCGGAATTGAAGAAAATTTTTGATGGGTTGGCTGAGAATGTATCGCCTGATTTTGTGATTAATAGTGAGGGTGCTTTGACATTTCGAGGTCGAATTTGTGTTCCTTCTAATGATGACTTGAAGAGGTTGGTTCTTGATGAGGCTCATAAGTCGAGGTATACCATTCACCCGGGGAGCACGAAGATGTACTTGGACTTGAAAAGACAATTTTGGTGGAAAGGCATGAAGAGGGAAATTGCGGAGTATGTGTCAAGGTGTTTGACTTGTCAGCAGGTTAAAGCTGAGCATCAGAGGCCTGCGGGATTTCTACAACCATTGGAGATTCCTGAATGGAAATGGGAGTTCATTACCATGGATTTTGTGACAGGGTTACCGCGCACGCGGAGAGGTTTTAATGCAGTTTGGGTTATAGTCGACAGATTGACTAAGTCTGCACATTTTATTCCGATCGCGATCACTTATTCGTTGACTCAGTTAGCAGCTTTGTACATCCAGGAGATCGTGAGACTTCATGGCGTACCTGTTAGTATTGTGTCTGATAGAGATCCGAGGTTCACATCCAGATTTTGGCAAACGTTGCAGGAAGCTTTGGGGACCAAATTAGACTTGATACTTTTCATCCGCAAACGGACGGTCGGTCCGAACGATTGATTCAGATTTTGGAGGACATGCTTCGAGCTTGTGCCGTGGATTTTAAGGGAAGCCTGGGATTCTCACTTACCTTTAGCCGAGTTTATGCGTATAATAACGCCTACTACGGTCGAGTATCAAGATGGCGCCGTATGAAGCTTTGTATGGGCGTAAATGTAGATCACCAATTTGTTGGGATGAAGTTGGAGAGGCGAAACTTTGGGGTTCCGAGTTAGTGCAACGATCGGTTGAGGCGTGAAGTTGATTAGAGATCGTTTTGCACCGCTCAAAGTCGACAAAAGAGTTACGCGGACAATCGAAGACGAGATCTTGAGTTCCAAGTGGGTGATTACGTGTTCTTGAAGGTAACACCGAGGAGAGGTACTAAGAGGTTCGGCAAGAAAGGGAAGCTTACACCGAGATACATTGGTCCATTTGAGGTTTTTGAGAGAGTTGGGACCTTAGCGTATCGTATTGCATTGCCACCTTCACTTTCGGAGACTCATAACGTGTTCCATGTTTCCATGTTGCGAAAGTATTTGAAGGACGAGTCCCATGTACTCGAGTATGAGGAGATAACGTTTGAGCCGGATATGTCATACGTTGAAAAGCCCGTGAAGATTTTGGATACCAAAGAGCAAGTTCTACGAACCAAGAAGATTCCCTTAGTCAAAGTTCTTTGGAGAAACCACAACATTGAAGAAGCGACTTGGGAAGGCGGAGATGCGCGAGAAGCATCCACATTTGTTTGATGAACTTGGTAAGAATTTAGGGACTAAATTCCTAAAGGAGGGAGAGTGTAACGCCCCATAATCTTGCACGTGCATTCTATGCTTGTCTTTATACTTTCTTGGTTGATTGTGAGCTTGTTTACTTATATATATAAACGTCTTAGAATCATTCATAGATCATTCTAGAAGTCCATAACATGCTTAGAATCATATAAACTTGTTTGTTGAATCGCCGGTTTAATCGCGTTGAAGTTGGCCTTAGCGATTCCTCTCGTTGCTCGTATTTGCTTCTATTTCGACGTACGAAGTGTTCGTTGAGTTCTTGGCTTTATATTCAGGTCTTAATCATGTTGAAACAAGTCTCTTTCATGTCCAAGACATCCTAGTTTGAATGGTGTTTGATTGTAGTTTGATTCGTTGTTCATTAAAGTCGCGTGGTTCGCGCCTTGTTCTACCTTGTTCGGTTGTTGTTCGGGTGTGTTTCCGACTGCTTTGAGTAGGGTTAGACCTTAGAATGGTTGCCCAAAAGTTTGGGACCATTTAGATCAAGTTTAGATCAAGTTTTAGAGGTTACGGAGCCGAGGCGGCATGGGAGGCCGGTGAGGCGCCCGCCTCAAATGCAGAGCAAATTCAAAATGGACTGAACTTGGGAGTAGCCTCGAGAGAATGAGGCGGCCGCATGGAGAGGGGTGAGGCGCCCGCCTCACCTGCAGATCTGTTACGGGATTTTTCTTCCCCTGTTTTGAGTTAGGTCGTGAAATGTCTATCCTACCCCCATTAAACCCCCTCTAAACCCTTCCTAAATACCCACACTTAGTCCTAATCAAGTCCTAACACTAATTAGAGGTTAATTTAGTTTGGTTAAGTGTTTGTTAACTTCCTAATTCTCACTAATTGCACTTGAGAAATTCCCCTTGTACCCTTCTCTTGATTGGAGGTATAAATACCAAGCCTTGGCCAAATTTTCAGTAAATCCTTCATTTGTTCATCCTATTTCTACAAGTTAGAGAGAGAGAGAGTTGGGGGCTTGAGTTTTGAGCCCTAGCTTCATCTTCTTCCTCCGATCCACAAGGATTCCACCGTTCGATCGCCGCCAAACTTCGGATTCTCGACGGGTGAGACGAAAGGAACGACTTCACCGTTTAGATTTGGATTCTCTTGAGTTTTCACTCAAGCTAGGTAAGTTACTCTTCTTCATTTTAGTTCTCATTGACCCTAAGGAAACAAAGTTTATGATGTGTGAGGTCAATGAGGACACATAATTGCTTCCTATGCTTTCCATTTGAATTTTAAATGTATGAATTTGCTAGGAGCATGTCTAGGTGAATTTCTTGCCTTTGGGAGTTTAAATTACTCTTTTATCATGTTAATTGAGGACTTAAACATGTTAGAAATATGTAGTATGTTTGTTGATGAAAGTGATATTATTTGGGAATGCCCTAAATTATGCCTATGTGGTATGTGTGAAATTTGTTATGTGTTGTATCCTCAATATTGGACTACATGAAGAGCATGAATTGCGCTAAAATGTTTTAGGTGAATTTATACCCTTGTTGAACTTAGAAGTGACCTAAGTTGGGTTGTGAAGCATATAGCTTCATTTTCCCCAAAATTGGGAATTTAGAGGAAAGACTCAACGGAGTCGACTCTAGGGAAGAATTGAACATGTTAAACTCTAATTTCAATCCCTACGAAGTTTGAACACCGTTTGATTTGGTTTACTCAAGTATGAGTTTGATTTAATTGATTATAACAAGTTGTTATGAAAGATTGGTTTTGAGCAATTAATTGCCTTGATGTGTTTTCTGGTAGAGATTAACACCCTACTTTGTCGGACGAGTCCGCTCTTGTCGGATTCGGTCCTTAATTGGTTTTAAGTCAAGTAAATATCTACTTGTGCATTGCATTGAGTCCAGCTGGCATTAAATGGTTTGTTTATCAAGTCAGGGTGGGACGATGCATCGCCTTCACGAATTATGGGATTCGTGCTCGCTATGGATCGCCGCAGGGACTCCACACACCCTCCACCGTGGGCCGCATGGTGGGGAAGTAGCCCTTTCGTATCGACGTTAAGTGCCGCATTGGCTTGCTATTGAGATCGAGTAGCACTCGGCGATAGTCGATGAATTCACATAACATCGATGGCACGAACCCGATGAATGTTTTGCAGAGCTACTGGCGGCCGTGACTATCATATCCTACTTGTATGATTTACTTTACGCACTTATGTGAATAAGGTGCTAAGTGTTAAATGATGATAATATGCCATAATTGTGATAAATGTCATGCTATAACATGAACATGCATATTTTGGTAACTTACTAAGTCTTTCGACTTACCCTATTTGTTTGCTTTGTTTTCCTTAGATCAAAGCGAGGAGACGCGTCCACGCTAGATTCACGTACTCGCTTGGGCGTTGTGGCGAGGTTGCTCTTTTGGACTTTAACGGTTAATCTTTTATTTTGGAAAGGGCGTTGGGAAGCAAGTCATGTAGACTTGGCTTGGGGTTTTGTTGTTGTAGTAACTTAATTATTTAATACTTGTAATCTTTTGGTACGCCGACTATAAGTCGAGCTTGTTTATATGTTGTTGGTTCATCACAGTTTCTTCCGCTAAAGCTTGTTTAAAACATTATTGTTGTTATTGTCTCCGGCATGTTGTGGCCGTTGAGTTGTTTAAGCATGTGTTAATTGTAGGAGTAGTTGTTGGGTTCCGGCTGTAACGTCGCCGATGACTTGTTTAAATTGAGTTGTTTTTCCGGCCAAGTGTAGTCGAGTTGTTATTTGTATGCAATGTTGCGCCACATGAATTTCGTAAACCTACTTGCGCATGCTTGTGTGTTTAACTTGTCTATTTGGACGGCGCGACTCGGGATCTCGCATTGGGGTCCGGGTCGGGCTGTCACAATTTTTTTTTAAGAAGAGTTTTTGTTTTTCGAATAAAATAAGATAATAAAAGAAAACTCTTTTTTCAAAATAGTTTTTGTTTTTTAAAAAAAGAGTTTTGTTTTTCAGAAATAAAAGAAAAGTCTTTTCCAAAAGAGTTTCGATTTTCAAAATAATTTTTCAATAAAGTTTTTGTATTCAACGAAAAAAATTAAAAAAAGAGGAATATTTCAAAAAATTAAAAAAAAGAGGAATATTTCAAAAACACAAAAAAGAGGAATATTTCAGAAAAACAAAAAAAGAGGAATATTGAAAAAAAGAAAAAAACAAAGAGAGTGAGAAGAAAGGAAAGGAAAAAAAATGATCTTTTTTTACAATTTTCGAAAAAACTTGAAGAAAGTTTTCTTTGCCGTGCTCGGTGATGGATTTTGATCGGTCGAGTGCAGTTTTCGAAAAATTTGAAAGTTTTCTCATTTGTGTTTGGAAACAGGGTATTGAACAGCCAGGCACACTTTTTGAAAAATTTTCTTAACATATTTCGATGACAGGTATTGACCAGTTGAAATATGGTTTCCGAAAAACATTCAAATCTTCATACCGTATTTAATCTGGTCGTCCCGCTTGAATACGGCCTTTCGAAAACATGAAAATCTTTTTCCTGTTGTGTTCTTGGTCGGGTTTTGACCCAAAGGACATAACATCCTCGTTGGTTGTAGTTTAGGTTTTGGCCTGAACTACGTTTGGTCTGATTTCCTTTATTAAGGAATACGTAGGCAGCCTACATTAGTAGGTCCGACCTTCAAAGCACTTCATTTACATATCTGCCTAAAAACTACGATGACCTGTTATAACCGACTAAATATATCTAGGTTATGGAGTTTGGCTAGCATGATAAACTGTTGCATTATAACTGTTACATGTTGCATTTCTCTCCCATTTTAATTGAACGAAATTGGAGAGTCTATTGTTTATCAACGATGTTCGTCTACTCAGTAAGCCTCAGGTTACCCGTAGACTCCATCGTTGAGGGGATCTGTAGACACCCCAATTTCGTACCCCTGATGTGTGACTCTGACATGTGATATCAAGAACTGTTCAAAATTAACAAATGTCAAGTTACAGGAGTCGAAAATGCGAAAGGCAAAGCAGGATGCGCGAAACAGTAAATTGCGAGGGGTGAAAGTGCCAAAAATGAATCTGGAATAGGGGCATGGCGCGGCCAAATGGGTCCATTGGCGCCGCGCCATACCTTGGTGAATTCGGCGCCCACTGTGCTACAGTGCCTCTGAAAGTTAACGCATTGTACAATCAACGAAGGCCGGTGTACCACAGAATGCTGCGCGCTGAGGGAATTCTTAATTCCCGATGAGTCCCTCCTTCTGGCTATAAATACGAGTGCTGGGCTCCCCTTTGGGACAGACGAAGAAACGCTGAGAAATTCTCTCCGCGTCTCAACAACGCCGAAGTAGCGAGAGAAGTGAGATAGGAGTGTGTAGCCTACCAAAGCTTCCAAACCCCGTCCAAACTCCACCAAAGCACAAATCCATCGGTTAAAAGTGATCCCTAGCCTTTTAGTTAGGTATCCACCTTACTTCCCAGGCCCAAAATCATAAAGTAAGCCGTTACTCTGCCAGAGTAATGAGCTGAAAAACACAAAAAAGTAAGTCGTTATTCCGCCCAACTAAAAAGGCCAAAACCATCCGAAATAAGCCGTCATTCTACCCGAGTAAACGAGCCAAAGTCATCCAGAATAAGCAGTCATTCTGCCCGAATCACAACAACAACAACAAAGACTCCCTCTCCCTAAAGGACAGAGCGAGCACACCGTGCTCTAAAAGGTAATAGCCTTTAAGGGCGTTCTTTTTATAGTAAAGTTACTTTTTTAAAATCCAGCCCAATGTAGTCAATATAAGCCGTTGTGCTGCCCGAATATAGTTAGAAATATTATGTAAAAGGAGCCGTTATAATGGCCAAATATTTTTAAATACATTTGTAATTATTGTAAGGAAATGGCTGCAAGTCCGTAAATAATGTAGCCACGGATGTATTTGTTTTATTTTCCTGTCTTTTAAATGCTTTATTTATTTGTTAAATAAATATAACAATAAGCATACTTTAGCCAAAAACTATTTTGAGACCGAAAGGGCGAGTTGGGTGCCTAGCACCTTCCCAACTCGTAACTTAGCCTCCGAACCCGTTTTCTATCTCTGGTTTTCTTTTTTTCTGGTTTTGCTTTATTTTTGCCTTAAAATAAAGATGGTGACTCTAAAACTTTTTGGATCCAGTGGGGCCTCGCAGCACACCTTTCTTGCACTTTTCTGTTTTCTCCTAAAAAAGGGAGAATGAGAATGAAATGGTGGTGTATTCTCATATCCTGGAATCCCCTAAACAGGGATAACTTGATGCGGGAAACTCAAAGCTCCTATAGTGATCCGAAACGGGCCATAAGGCTATTTTTAATAAAATCCATAGTGGGGGCGTTGCAACATCTTTTTTTGCACTTTTCTGTTTTCCCCTAAAAAGGGGAAAATGGGAATGAAAGGGTGATGCATTCTCATATCCTGGTATCCCCTAAAAAAGGGATAACTTGATGCGGGAAACCCAAAGTTCCCATATTGGATCAAAAATCCACTAAAGGCAACCAAGACGCATTCCAACGCGCTATCTTAGACAGCACTTCTCTCGCACTTTTGATTTTGTCTTCCCCTAAAAAAGGGAGGGTAGAACGAGAACAGTGGATGTCCCGCATCCGCACGTACGCGCACCCCTATCCAAGGGCGCGCGGGGCGCGGGCGCACCGACCCCGGGAACCCACAGCTGGATGATCTCACCATATATATCTTTATTACTAAGCGAATAATAATACGAGCTTGAGTTTGTGGTTGTGGCGGACGAATGTTGTCAGTTTAGTTTGGTTTATACCAAAACCACGAACCGAATCGACCCTATTGGTTCTAAAAATTTCAAACCGAACTGAATAAGACTTGGAACCGAACCAAATCGAGCCACTCGGTTTGGTTTGGTTTGGTTTTGTGGTTTATATAAATTCTTTTTAATCAACTTAACCAACATTAATAATAACAATAAAAATAAGATTTTAATTTGGAATTAATATCAAAATTAGAAAATAACCTACTAAAAATAATTTTCATAAAGAAAACAATATAAATTCCAAAATAAACACAAACAATGGAAGAAATAATAGTCCTCCAAAAATCAATATTTTGTTTGGTTTAGTGTGTGTGTGTGTGTATATATATATATATAATGACTCAATCAATGGCCTAGATTATTCATATCAAATTATCCAAATGTTCAAAATAGTTAACAAATGTTATATAATATTTATTATATAATAAATAAATTACAATATTTAGGTTGGTTTAGTTCAGTTTGATACCAAAAACCGTGAATTGAACCGAACCGAACCAAGTGGCTTTCTAATTTTTGAAACTGAAACCGAACCGTCTTCGACCCAAACCAAGCCAAACCGTTTGGTTTGGTTCGGTTCAATTCTGCGGTTCGATCGGTGGTTCCGATACACCATGCACACCACTCAAAGCAAAAAAAAAAAAAAGGAGTAATATTTTTTTACCTGTTGGACTCCTCCCAATTTTTCCCTTCGACCCCTCCCAATTATTGGAATTATTTGTTGTTTAGTTTGTTGAGTTTCTTGATAATTTTTTTTAGCTTATATATGAAATTATGAGGTTTTGTGTTTAAAAAAAAATAGTTTAACTATTTGTTACTCATCTCATTTAATTGTGTGTGATTTACCGATTTAGGGAATTTACGTGACTTGTGTGTAATGCTTTTAAAAACATTTTAATATAATAAATTATCGTTAATTTAAAGTTTTTCGTCTTTTCAACAGGGTTAGTGGTTTTGACTTATAAGTGAATATGGAAAAAGAAATTAAACGAAAATTGTAAAAAAAAAAAAAAAACTAAATGCTTATCTTGTATGTTATATTGAAAAAAAAATTGTTAATAAATGTTAGTGATGATGATTTAATTACACATTTTCAACATATGAAAATGCGTAAAGGACAATTGTAATTTCTAAAAAAAATATGTAATTGTTAAATTTTTAGACACCGCTTAACCTAATTTTTGGATCCACAACTAGTTTGTGGTATTTTATAAGCTTTGCGTTAGGGCAGTCATGTATTTTTAAATTGACCAAATTACCCCTAAACTTGTCTAATACATGTGTAAGTTGTAAAGTAACCCCACCCCCACTTCATAAATAATTACCAACGTTATTCCTCCTTCAAAATTAACTACTTAAAAGTATAATGTGTTAAAACAAATTCTAAAAACTAATAATATAATTAAATAAATATTTATGCACACACAATGATAGATCATACGTAATGCTCCCGCGCTCCTAAATTGTCCTTGAATAAGTGTTCGTTATCTAGAAATTTATTGAATTCCCATTCTCTATCTATCATGTATTCTCTTTTAACTTATATTAAAGGTAAGATTCATATATTCTCTTTTAACTTATTATATAAACAAAATATTAATTAAGAAAGTCAATTACATTTTGTGTAAAGTACTAATTATAAGTTGCAATGTATTAAATATCATTATTTTGTATGATATCTTTATTATTATATTTTTAAGTTATGAAAAATCAAATGTTTGACCAAAATATGAGGTATTATTTATTTAGTAAAAAAATAATATCATAAATTAGAAAAAATGATAAAACATGAATAACTTTGAATCTACTTAATAATAAAAATTAAAAGATGTAACAAACATAACAAAAATTTACATTGAGTAAGCGAGATATCTATTTAAACGCTTTTTCTTGTTCGAAATGGCAGTAGGATTTGGACTTTCTACATGATTTGTTGAATCAATAATGAGCGAGATACTTAAACTTGTGAAAGGTGAGTATGTATAGAAATTGCTCTTCCATGTATCGTGTACTTGTGTAGTAGCTGAAAAAAATATGTAATTTTTAAAAAATATAATAAAAATTATTTTAAAATAGTATAATATATCGTCTCATTCGTGATATCCAATAAATGAATAACTAAAGTTGGATGCGAAACATTTTGATTAAAACCTTCAATATTATATTACTAGAAAGCAACATTTTCTACAACATAATTTATATAAGATTATTAAATTAAATAAATAAACACCAAAAAATCGTCCAGACATACTATTATTTTCAACTCGCAGACTAAATAATTCAAAGGACTTTAATACACCTCATTCAAAAGACTTCAACAAAATTATTGATGAAGAATATTATTTTCTTATGACCATTTCCAAAATGATAAATTAAAAAAAAATTCATTGAAAAACACTAAAATGCCTACTATTTATAAAGCTACAACAGTAAAATCTCAACTCCAACTTTAAGCCACTTGCCAAGTAAGTTGTCCATTTTAACCTATTATATATAAGCAATACACCACCTCAAAACCTATTATACCCGTACGATGCGAGATTCGAATAATATTTTGTTCGTTAGAACAATTTATAATAAGATTATATAACTATTTTAGTACTCCATCTGTTTTCAAATTATCGTCTTCTTTGACCCGGCACACCGTTTAAGAAAAAGTAATTGACTGTATTATAAATTTTTTTGTTCGTGTTATTTCATTTAAGGCCCTTAAACATGTGCTCATAATTAAAATAAGTAAAAATGTAATAGTAAAGTGGTAAAAGTGATTGTTTAAAAGAGAAAGTTTTAAAAAAGGACAATAATTTTAGAACGAACGAAAAAGGAAAGGAAGACTTTAATTTAAAAATGGAGGGAGCAATAATTATAAATTGAAGATATCCATATACAATATATATAAAAAAAACAAATTTCATACTAATTAAAGTGTCTCAACTTCCAATGTATAGTTGAAAAGTCACATTTGAGCTTCATTTATGGTAAGTAATTTAGGCGGGAAAAATCACATTATCGTTATATATATATATATATATATATATATATATATATATATATATATATATATATATATATATATATATATATATATATATATATATATTACTTTCCCTACTCCTAAATATTCGTCATGTTTGATTGGTACACAGATTAAAATAATAATAATCGACCTTATTATCCTTGGTTTCTATTCTTACTTTAATCATGACCATATGTACAAGGGTTCTATTAAACCAAAATTGGTAAGTGAATGCCTAATAAATAACTCATGAATAGATGGGCGCCCATTTAATCATTAATATAAAATTATTACTCTCTCTACTTCTAAATAATCGTCTTGTTTAACTGGGTACACAGATTTAAAAAAAAAAAAACTATTTAACTTTATTATAAATTTTGATATAATAAAACTCTTGTACATATGACCATGATTAAAGTGCGAAGAAAAAATAAGGGTAAGGTAGTAAGTAGCGGTGAGCAGAACGACCCATCAACCCGTTTAGATCCACCCTCAAAGCTCATGCCCATGGGCTGAGCACTCCTAGGCCCTCCATCTCTATCTACAGATTATGCTTGGTCCGGCCCGAACAGTAGATTGCTAATACTACGTTGTTGTTTTATTCCTACTTTAGTTATGGACCTCATACACATAGACTTTAAAAGAAAAAGAAATTGCGAGTCGGTCCCTTTTTCCAAATTTTCAACTGGATAAGTACTCTGTTTTTTTTCAACCGAAAAAGTCTACTTTTATTAAATTGTTTCAATAATGCCCAATAACGATGTAAATTTCTTCTTCTTTTCCCTAGTCATCGAGTTTGTTCGCTCAAAGACGTGGAAAAACTATTATGGTTACTACATAATTGTGTTCTTGTTTTATCTCACGTTGTTGTTGTTGTTGTTTTTCTTCATCTTCATTATGTTTGTGTATGTGATTCAAAATAGATTTACTTTTGTGTTTATATTATTATGCATGTAAACTGTTCAACGAAAAATGTCTGAAAATGAATTTGTTCATCAGTGGACACCGTTTTTTGAATTTCGATCATCAAATTTGAATCACAATGTATCATTTGTTAATCGTAATGCATCGATTGAGATTTGAGATGCATGAAAAATGCATTTTGAATTGCTTGTTGATTGATTATAGGAAAGAAAGGAAATGAAGGTCTGGTTCATCATGATTTGCAACGCGATGCATCAATTGAGGCATATTCAATGTTGACTTGGTGCATCGCGATGCATAAATTGTATTACATGATTTTATATTTATGCAACACGATGCACTAAGCAAGTGATTTGTAGCGCGCATTCGGTTCATTAAGAGTATCGTAGTCTTTTTGCTCCCAAAAATGTCATTTTCAAGTTAAAAAAGGGTGATAACTGGGTTAGTCCCCTACGGTGAATATTTAACCGCTATAGTACCCTCTATCTTTTTTAGTCGGTAAAAGGCACTTTTGGTGCAAAATGACGAGTATACCATAAATGAATAAAGACACGCACACAAAGCTTATGTTCATGCATCGCAATGCAAATCGTGTATCGCAATGCACAAATTGAATGTGACGCATCAGGATTCAAAATCAATGCATCGCGATTTCAAATCGGTGCATCATTGATCGAGTGGATGTGAGACTTGTGTTTGATTTATAAGGTAGTCACACACTACCTCTGGGCACCAACATCATCCATGGACTTTTGGGTCGGTTTGTGGTGGGCTTGATGACCCAAGGTGCTGCGTGCTCAGTGGGCTAGTGTGTGGGCTACGAATAGCGAACCAGACTTTTGGGCTCGAGGCGTTACAAATGGTATCAGAGTAGGTCCCGACCGGAAATATGAGAACAAAGTGCTGTGCGGGCCAAAGTGCTACACCGCAGAAGGTGGGAGCCACCTCTTGATCCCCGTACGAGCCACCTCTTGAATCCCGTATCGCCCGGGGTACGATTCAATCTTGATGAGGACGTCAAGGATTTGAGTGGGGGGAGATTGTAATACCCCAATCCCACATCGGGTAGATGTGAGACTTGTGTTTGATTTATAAGGTAGTCATATATTACCTCTGGGCACCAACATCATCCATGAACTTTTTGGTCGGCTTGTGGTGGGCCTGATGACCCAGAGTCTTCGGTGGCGTGTGTTCGGTGACAGTGTGCTGGTACGAGTAGAAAACCGGGCTTTCAGGCTCGGGGTGTTATAGTAACAAAACAAATTTTTTTTAGGGAAACAAATAGCAATATTTGGTGATGTTCTAAAACAACCCAGTAGAACGCTCAAAGATGTTAATTGGTCTAAGGCAAGAAGTAAGTGAGGCAAAGTGTATGATATTTATGGAGTCGTAGAGGGATTAATTTTAAGAATAAGGTGTTTGACACCCATGTCGACAACCATTCCAAGCCATTTGTGTAAACGAGAAGGCATTTCACAATCGGAAAAGGTTAAATCAAGGGAAAACTTGTTGATGGGTAGATTGTGTTTATTGTATCCGAGTAAATTATCATCCACAAACTTGGGGAAACTTTTATTTTACTTGTTTTGAATTGAATTTTCTTCCACTGAGATTTTTGGATATTCAATCTTGACGAATATCAAAGTTGGGGTAAGTAGACCAAGTGAGTAACCAGGTCTTGGAGTAATTATTAACTAGTTTTACATACGTGCGCTACATGCAGAGATATATATCACTTTTAATTAAATTTTATTCAAGCGAGACAAAGACAACAAATAAAATTAAAAGAACGAATTGTAACTACTTAAATAGAAATACATAATTGTATCGGTAATATAATAGACTTTGAGTTCTTTATACACAACATTTGTTGTGTTATTGTGTTGATTTTTCTTCTTTATCTCATATTAATCAATGTCTTTTGACCCGTACGATATATTAACTTAAAAATCATGATCTGCTTTGAACCATACTTCAGGATGTGCCCTACATACGACAATGATTGTCCTTAACTTTTGTTAATCACAATTGTATATGATACTACTAATGATTGACCATAACTTTTGTTTGACCTTCATGTTGGGGTTGAAATTATAAGTAATAATTTGATACTTTTTTCATGTTTATAATATTTTAATAAATAAATTTTTGTAGGGACTATCTTGCTTTCACATAAAAGTAAAACTCTAAGATCTTTGGAATAGATGTTGACTGAAGCCGGTTGTTTAAGTTCATTATCTTTTATCTTCTATAAGACCACAAATTTTTAACGTATAAAATATTATTAAAAAATTGATCTCGATTTATTAACATGTAAAATGGACAATAAAATAAAGATCATAATGATGTTGAATATTTTGTTATATTAAATTCGAGTCCGATGAAAATTAAAAAAATATGTCTATTTAAACTTCTTTATATTTTTTTTTTATAGATTTGAAAATGCATTGCTTTTAACTTTTTGTCTATTTCATTAGATATGTAATTTGGTTTCAAATATGTTAATAAGTCCCATCTACAATTGTGATGAGGATTTAAGTACATTAAGTAGTATTTTGATATGAATTGTATTTTTGTGATCAAGTTTTTTTTTTTTTTCAGTTTGTGATTTTCCCATCATCTAGATATGATTTTCTCGTTTTTACTAATGGATTTTAAAAACAAATATGATTAGATTTGGAGGATTGAGCATTAAAAACCAAGCAAATGGAAATATTTTTAGGGCTCGTTTGTTACAGCTTTTTTTGAATGGCTTTTGACTTTTAGCTTAAAATAAAGCATTTTAAAGTGTTTGTTTCATCTTATAAGTTAAAAGCCAATAAGATAGGTACAACACCCTTTATGCATTAAAAACCCAAAGCCAAAAAACCAAAATTTTAAGTTTTTTAGTTTCTTGAAAACACAAAGACAACTATTCATTAATAAACTTTTGATATTCCCTTTTCTCATAAATACATAAAAAGAGCAAGGAATACTAATTTCAAGATTTTTTTAAAAAATAAATATTAAATGTGAGATAAGGAATATTATAAATTATTTATTCATTTTTTATATGGTAAACATTTTCTACCTCAACATATTTGACTACTCACATTAAAAATTGGCTAGGAATAATATAAGTTAAACTTAAATAGCTACATATTTATTTATTGCTTGAAGTATGATTAAGTAAATAAATATTAATTAAATATTATCACATGTTGAGTTTTTAAGATAAATGTGAGACTTTTTTCCTTAATCAGTGACTAGTTAATTTTAAAAATTAGGACTTATGGTGATCAATTTGTTGTGAATAAATAATTTTTAGCTTATTTAACAAATATATACTCATAAGGTGCTTTTCAACAACTGCAATAAACAGTCTATCATCAAATCAGTCATAAGTTATTCAGCCAACTGCCTAAGCATTCATCTATCAGGCACCAACCATAAGCCACGACAAACGAGTCCTTACAAAAAAATCTAGTTTGGATTTGCTGGAACTTGGTTCATTGATTAATGTTCGAAGTTTTTTTTGTTTGATACTTGGGTTGAATTTAAATAATGGTTTACTTTTTTTTTATGTTTCTAATATTTGAATAAACACACTTTTAGTAACTATCTTTCTTTTACATAAAAGTAAAAATTTAATATTTTTATAATATATGTTGGTTGAAACCGGTTGTTTAAGTTCACCATCTTTTATCTTCTATAAGACCAAAAAATTTCAACGTATAGAATATTATAAAAAATTTCAATCTCGATTTTGTTATCATGTAAACTGGACAATAAAATTAAGACATTGATGGTGTTAAAATATTTTGTTAATTGTATTTTCAAATAGTTAGAAGATTGTTCATATTATAAGGCAATATTTAGTTTCATATTCCAATGATTTTCACATTTTAAGGTAGTATTTGATTGATTGATTAGG
>JABEVN020003563.1:0-17728 GCA_013146195.2 Codonopsis lanceolata | reverse complement strand
GATGATGGAAATATTTTTATGCTTTGCTTTAGTGATGGTTGTGCATGTCTAAGAGTACCATTTTGTGAGTCTAAATGCCGAGAGAGTTATATTTTGATGATGAAAAGCTTGGTTTGGGCATGTGTGTATGACAAGAGCATGATATAGACCATCTTTGAATTGTTTGTGCTTTCCTACCCATTTATCTCACAAAAATCCTAGTGTCCCCGTTGAGCTCATTTAAAGAATGGCGTGTGCTAGAGCACACAATGTCAATATGGATGTATTTTTTCTCTCTCTCTTTAATGCTTTATTTATTTGCTAGATAAGTATAACAAAAACATACTTTAGCCAAAAACCGTTTTTTGAGACGAAAGGGCGAGTTGGGTGCGTAGCACCTTCCAACTTCGTAACTTAGCCTCGACACCGTTTATTTTTTATCTCTGGTTTATTTTTGAATTTTTCTTTATTTTCTCCTTAAAATAAACATGGCGACTCTATCAAAACATTTTGGATCACGATTAGGCGTGGGGCATCGCAACATCCTTTCTTGCACTTTTCCATTTTCCCACACAAGGGAGAATGAGAATGAAAGGGTGATGTATTCATATATCTGGTATCCCATAAAAAAGGATAACTTGATATAGAAAACCCAAAGCACTCATAGTGATCGAAATAGGCCTTAAGATAATTTTTATAAAGTCTATAGTGGGGCCCAACATCCTTTCTTGCACTTTCCATTTTTCCCTACACAAGGAAAATGTGAATGAAAAGGGTGATGTATTCATGCATCATGTTATCCCTAAAAAAGGCATAACTTGATCTGAGAAAACCCTGAAAGCTCTCATAACGGACTAAAAATCAGAAGTGACCGAAGGCGTATTCAACGCGCTTATTGCACACCACTTTCGCATTTTTAATTTTGTCTTCCCAAACAAGGGAGGGTGGAATTGAGGCGTGGTGTCGCCTGCCCGCAGCGCATTACCCTAACCAAGGGAGTCGCGGAACGCAGGCGCTCAGATCGGGGCACCAGCAGCGTTTTTAAGGTGGCATTGTTTTCCTATTATGGAAAGCAGCGTTTAAAAAGTGGTATCGTTTTCCTATTCGGGAAGCGTTTTTAAAAGTTTCATTGTTTTCCCGTTACGGAAACATGTTTTAAAAGGTGGCATCGTTTTTCCTATTACGGAAGCGTTTTTAAGGTTTCATCGTTTTCCCTATTGCGGGAAAACACGTTTTAAAAGATTCTATCGTTTTCCTATTTTGGGAAGGCGGCGTTTTAAAATGGGGTTCAATCATTTCCTGATGCGGGGAAGCGCTTTTAAAGGTTTCATCGTTTTCCTATTAGGGAAGCGGCGTTTTAAAAGATTCCATCGTTTTCTGATACGGGAAGGCGCAGCGTTTTTAAAAAGGGGTTCCATCGTTTTCCTATTAAGGAAGCTTTTTAAGGTTGCATCGCTTTTTTCCTATTCGGGGAAGACGCATTTTAAAGTTCCATCGTTTTCCTATTACGGGAAAAGGCATTTTAGAAGTTACATAAGCTTTCTCATTCGGGGAAAAGGCATTTAGATGTTGCACCGGTTTTGCCTATTACAGGCGGCCAGGAGCGGTTTGCCTGTGCAGGCGAAGCGGTGAGTTCCACTAGCTTTGCCTATTTTGGGCAAAAGCAGGCGAGTCCCCCATTTTTGCCTATTACGGCTGCCGAGTCCCACTAGTTTTGTCTATTCTTTCGGCTCTGACCGAGTCCCACCTTGCCTATTGCGGACGAAAGCAGCGCCGAGTCCCACCGGTTTTGCCTATTGCAGGCGAAAGCGGTAGCCAGTCGACCGGTTTTGCCTAATGCGGGTGAAGCAGCGAGTCCCACAAGTTTTACCTATTCGGGCGAAACGCATAACCGAGTCCCACCGATTTTGCCTATTAATGCGGGTGGAGCGCAACCGAGTTCCACGGTTTTGCCTATTGCAGGCGAAAGCAGCCGAGTCCGCGGTTTGCCTATTTTGGGCAAAAAAGCCGAATCCCACCGTTTTGCCTATTATGGGCGAAACTCGGCCGAGTTCCACTAGTTTTGCCTACTCTTGGTGAAAGCGTGCCGAATCCACCGGTTTGCCTCGACGAATGCGGGCCGAAACAACATCCAGTCCCAGTGGTTTTGCCTATTCTAGGCGAAACGCGATCGAGTCCCACCGGTTTTGCCTATTCTAGGCGAAAGCGCACCATCTATCCCACCTAGTCTTTGGTTGTTTGTTTCTTGCGATGTCGAACTACGTTTGGTCGATTCCTTAGAAAGGGATACGTGGGCGATCTATTTCAATAAGAATGCGACCATTAGAGCATTTAATTTGCATATATGCTTAAAAACTATAATAACTGCTATAACCCACTAAATATGACTAGAGTATGTGAGATTTGAAGCGCACCTATAAAGCTGTTGCATTATAAGCGCTACATCTTGCATTACTCCCCATTATAATTTCCATGAAATTTGGGAGTCTATTTCTTATCAACTATGTTCATTTACTCGATAAGCTTCGAGTTACCAGTAAACTCCATCGTTGAGGGGCTCTGTAGACACCCCATTTCGTACCTACGGTATATAACATGACATGAGATATCAAGACTGTTAAAAAGCGCTAACGAATGTTAAGTTCTGAGGGTTTAAAATGCAAAAGCAAAAAGCGGGATGCACAAGCGATTGAAATGCAAAGGGGCCAAAGTGTCAAAAGGAGGATAAGGACCAGGCGCCACCATGGAGCCTCCAGTGCGCGCCCGCTCATGGGTGGCACCTAATAGTGCCCATACGGCTGTTGTATTTAGCCTCAGATACAATCTCTCAAGCGCACGGTACAAGCCGGTGAAGCCGAGAATGAGAAATCTTAATGACAAAGGAATCCCTTCTTCATTCTATAAATAGAAGGCCCGGCTTCAGTGAAAAAGGGAGTTCACGCAGACAGTTTTCACACACCGCGATCACGCAGTTAAATTTCTCTCCGTAGTGAGTTAGAGTACGCTCTGAGAGTTTTCCTCCTCAAGCCCCAAAGCTCCGTCAAATCTCCCCAAAACACAAAACCAACAGGTCAAAGTCAAACCTAGTTGCCTGCTAGAGATTCCACCCTATTCCATCGGTCCAAAAATCCCAAAAGAAAGCGGTTGTCATGTCCGAATCCGGACATCAAACCCATGAAAAAACAAGTAGTTGCTCTACCCGATTTTAGGTCGTCGGCAAACAAAAAACAGCAAAAAAGCAAGCAGTTGCTCCGCCCGGTTTCCAAGGCCTTTCGGAAGAAGTTACTCTGCCCGAATCTCCGCAACAGCAAAACAACAGTAAAAAGACTTCCTCTCCCGGAAGGACAAGGCGAGCACACCTTAAAATCTACTAGAAGTTAGTTGGTACGGGATAAGACTCTTACGCTTCAAAAGGTAAGCTATTTAAAGTTTTATTTATAAAAAATGTTATTTAAGCCGGTCCGATATAATAAATATAAGCAGTTATGCTCCCGGATTTCTATAGAAAATAGCACTAAAAAGATCAATTATTATGGTCAAATATTTATAAATGTATTCATAACTCGAAAAGATATTTGCAAATTTGTGTATATATATATATAAATGTTTTATTTCATCACGTTAAATAAATATAATAATATAATAAAAGCATATTTTAGCAAAAAACTTGTTTTGAGACCGAAGGGCAAGTTGGGTGCCTAACACCTTCCCAACTCGTAACTTAGCCTCCGAACCCTTTTACAAATTTGGTTACATTTGGTTTTGCTTTGTTTTTCCTGAAAATAAAGATGACGACTCTGTTTATTACATTTTGAGTCCACAATGAGGTCGGACATATTCCACGCTCTTTACAACGTTTTTTTGTCCTTTTTAATTTCGTTTCCACGAAACAAAGGAAGATGGAATGAAAAAAAGCATTGTGTTTCTTGAATTTCGTTTTCCCAAACAAGGGAGGATGGAATGCAAAAACCAGGACACTCACACCCTCCTCCCACTCTGCCGCCTCGTTCTCTCTCAATTCTCTTCGTTCTCCATCTCTATCCAACAAACACACACCCACACCTACACAAAATCAACCATGCTCCAACATATTCTTTGAACAAGGTGAGAGGGAGGAGGGACGGCTATGAGCGGAGGAGAAGATAAAGGGGCGGAGATGGTGGTGACCGAAGACGACGTTGGTTCTTTGTGGAAGCGGAGGTGATCTTTGGGAGTTGTGCAAGGAGATTAGACACGAACGGGGGAGTCGGTTGTTGAGAGAAGTGAGGAGATTGAGATTGTGAAGGTGGGAATTGATGATGCTTGGAAACGATCTTAGAAAGAGGTCCCCGCCATGCGAGGCGATGACGGTTGAGATTGTTGATTCGCGGGAAAGGATGTAGGGAGCGAGAGATGGGCGATGGCGGTTGGGTTTGAATGGAGGGGAGAGAGGAGATGGCGGTGAGGATGGAGACAGTGATTTAGAAAAAGCGGAGGCTTTGCTTGGGAGAGAAGATAGATGGAGAGGTTGACCAAATGATGGTTGAAGATCGGGGTTGAACGATGATGCCAGCCGGCTAAAGAGAGAAAAATGGAGCCAGGCGTGAAGGAGGAACAACTGTAGGTATCAAGATTTTGACACGCAACCGATGCCCGATTGAAAAAAATTGTGCGTAAAGGAGGAACAACTGTAGGCATTAGCATTTTTGGCATCAGCAACCTAATGCCTAGTTGAAAAAACTGTAGGCATCATCATTTTTGGATTATTTTTCACCTGATGTCAAGCCTTGGCACCAGCTTTTTGGCATAAGCTTTTTTGAATTTTTTTTACTTGAATAAACTGTAAAAACAATGCTGATGCCAAACCTTGGCATCAGCATTATTGAATTTTTTGTCTTGAAAAAACTGTAGGCATCAGCATTATTGGATTATTTTTCACCTGATGCCAAACCTTGGCATCAGCTTCTTTGAATTTTTTTTACCTTGAATAAACTGTGAAAACAATGTTGATGTCAAACCTTGGCATCAGCTTTTTTTTGAATTTTTTTTTAGGCCGGATTAGATCTGTCTTTATTAATGACATTTTTATCATTTAGCAACCAATTTGTAGTTACATGAAATGTCTAAAAAATTAATAGTCCTAGATGAAAACATGTTTATAAAATTATACCTATTTAAAATTTACCCAAGTAAACAATCGGACTATAAGTCTAATTACTAACAAAACCAAACTGTAATGATTTGGTTTCACTGTTTAATTTCATAGTTTAGATCGTTGGTTAAGAGGATGCAGCTCACATGGTAGAAAAGAAGAAGAAAAAAATAACTTGGTTGGTTCAGGTTTGGTTTCGTGGTTAGAGGCAAATTGAAAGTTGGCTATCAAATAATTGGGAAAAAGAAAAAAAATTAACAAACACATTCCAATCAGGTATCACACAAGACTCGAGGATTTAAATATCAGTACATAAATTCTTAAACAAAGATTTGCAAAAAATATTATTTCAAGTACGTTAATACATTAAACCAAACAAACCGAATAAAATTCAAACAAACCAAACTTAAAATTCGAGCACTTAATTGAGTAATAAGGTTAAATGATACATATAGTTTGGTGGTTCGGTTGGATGGCTCAGTTTATGATTCCTCTCTTTACCCCAGAGCCCTATCTATCTCCGGCCAAACCATCAACAATAGTGTTAGGCAACTAAAACTGGGAAAGCTACAAAATAAAATGTGTTTGAAGTTTGAACATCTAAGCAGTGGCTAAAAAATTCAAGTATACAGATCTAGTCCATCTTCAATTCGGAGTACACTCTGATATCAATCAGGTCATCAAACCAAAGTAAGCATCCCCACTTCCTCTGACATCAGTATTTGCATCAGATAAGAGCAGTTCCTTGAGCACAATTAATGGCTCACATTCTTCGAGATTTCTGTGTGTCTGTCTGGCAATACTTGAGAAATCTATCTCCACTCACACTCACACTCACACAGTCCAGTCGAGTCTTTCGCACATACCCATCAGACTAATCTGCAAAACAATTAGGCTCAAATCATTTTATAAGCAGGGGAATTGTTATCGGTCACAATTATGAATTATCCATACGTACAGTAAAGTACGTACAATGCTCATTCCATGCTTCGTGCTCCTCGACATGATGGAATGATCCATGGCTAGCTCACTAGACCTATTTTCAAATTTCTTTTATTTTGAAAATAAACAAAAAACATCTAGCTGTAACATGCTAGTATGCTACTCCAACGGTCGAACCCCATTGACCAAGTCTCATTCAACATTCAACAATCACCTGATTTTTATTTTATTTTTATAAGTGTGCCCATCACCTAGGGAAGGCCGAAGGGATTATCTCATCTTTCTCCTTTGGTAACAGACTCGACCCTATCATATCAACAATAACTTTGAACCTCCCCCAAAGTCTCGATGCAAAGAACCTTCATCAGTCTCTCTCTCCAATACAGAATCATCAGTATAGCCGTCTGTTACGGCTCGTCCACGTCATCCAAATCGATTCGTTAGAACAAAGCAAAGAAGAGGTGCCAGGTTGGAATTCTTCACGTGGGCGCAACCATACTTTTGCTACCCAACGAAACCCATTGAATATTCCGTCTCAACATTACCTTCACCATTATCCGCCCAATTATTTTAATTTCGTAGAAACTTTTATAACGATATTTACTCTCTTTTTTTATAATTGTTTGGTTTTTCAAAGTGGTCCCCAGCCTGAAACTAAAACTAATCCCCAAGTCTAGTAGGACTATTAAGCAATGGTAAAAAGATCTCCCGATAAATATTTAAACAATTTTCATACGACTCAATTATAAGAACTTAGTTAACCTAGAACAGTCTAGTCTGCTTATCCATTTTAATTATTTTCCTAAAGGAACTTAACTTTTCTTTTAAATAAATAATATTTAAATATTCTTAAAATTAGAATTAAAATGAAGGAGTATCAAGTACGGAGACCAGGTGGGATTCACGTGGTTCACAATCTTCAGTGGACAATAATGAGCCACGCAGGCTAAGAACCGTAAAAGAGTAGAGAGAGAATCCGATAGCTCGAGCCTCGAGTCGATAGAAAACCTCAAAACCAACCAATAGAAAGAAGCGGGGACGGCGTCACCTGTTTTGTGGTTCTAAACTACTAATACCAGGACATGATGTATTGATGTTGGATGGGTCGAACCATTTCATTTTTTATTGAATTTGAATGAATGCAAAGCATAACCAGGTGACAGGTGTTTAGAATAACTTACCTATAATAAAGTTATGAGTGAAATTCTCGCATCGCGTACATCGCACACGTAGACACATCATCTCAACGCAAAGACATGGGTGTAGAAATAGAATTTACTCGAAAAGTTATAACTTAACTTACAAAATGAGCAATCATCGTAAAGGACCAAGGAATAAAACTACAATTAGCATGTTCTTTAGAAAAAAATAATTTTTTTTAAAATATGTCCTCTCTCCATTCTTAAATGTATGTCTATTAAAAAAAATTAAATTAAATAATAATTTGGTCATGGACATCGAATCAAAAGGACAAAAAAAAATATAATTTGGTCCCCTGGACATATTTTGACCAATTTGCCCCTCTCGGAACCAAATTATAACAGTGGTAGGGGGCAAATTGGTCCAAAAATATATGTCCAGGGGCCAAATTCTATTGTTTTTTTGTCCGGGAACCAAAACATTGATTTTCGACATGTCCAGGGACCAAACATTATATTAATCCAAAAAAAAATTGGTATCAAATGATTCTTTATTTTTATATTCCATTCGTTTCTGACAAAAAGTTTATAATTTCATTTTAAAATGTTTTATTTAAAGAATTTATTTTTAAAAATTAAAAAATAAAATTCTAATTTTATTACAATTGAGTTACTAAAAATATTATTTTTATATTAAAAAATTGATTTTAAAATGGAGACTATTTACCCGACGGAAAGAGTATAAATTTATTAGTTTACAGTAGTGCACATATCTATATATATATAAAGCCTAGGTAGTCTAAAAATAGTAATTTTTCGCCAAAATTTACATCTTTAAAATAGTAACCCCTATTTATAACAAATATTTAATGAATCCTATAATTAAATAATACAAATTTAAATACTTATAACTCCTTGAAACTAGAGCCTAAGAACTAGAACCATTGCATTCATTGCTATGCTATCCAAACACAACATTTTATGCATACAACCGTTAGTTTTCCATTGTTGTAAAAAAACTTCAGAAAAATCATGGATGACTTTTCGCAAGAAATTTCACTGAAATGAATCACAAATACTCACAATTAATTCTAACTGAATGACTAATATATATATATATATATATATATATATATATATATATATATATATATATATATATATAATTTTATTTATGATTTTTTTTGTCTACTTCACCAGATTAAAAGTTATTAAAACAAATACTTTCAATGAAATCACAAAAACTCACAATTCATTATAACTAAATGAAATATATGAATATTATTTTTTATCTATTTCATCGGATCAAAATTCTTAAAAGAAATATTAGAACAAAATTACAAATACTCATTATTGATATTAAATATATGACTGACCAACAAAAATATATAGATTTGAAATTTTATTGTCCATTTTATCATATTCAAAAATTAAAAATCATCAAAACTTCATCCAAAACACGAATGCACATGATTAATTATAAATGACTGACAGATCTAAAAAATGTATCGATTTGAAATAAATAAAATTTAACAAATACTTCAAGTAATAAGAACTATATAATGATAAATAACAAAACGAAACAAACAATATTGCAACATAATTTTTCCTCTAACAAAGAGGAAATGTATCGAAACTGCAAAGTTACCTCTCTTATTTTAAAAAATTGAACCGACCATTTAATCATGAACGAATTAATTTGTCGTTGTGTTGAAAAGTAATCAGATTTACATCAAATTGTAGAGTGCCCAAGTATTCTGAAAGCTTGGAACCTTGATGACCTTTGTAGAGTTCTATATTTTCGAGGATATAGAATGGGGAGAGGGATAATGAGTAAAGAAAGTGAAGAAGAAAAACTAAAATGAGAGTTGGTTC
Source organism: Codonopsis lanceolata (assembly GCA_013146195.2). NCBI lineage: Eukaryota > Viridiplantae > Streptophyta > Magnoliopsida > Asterales > Campanulaceae > Codonopsis > Codonopsis lanceolata. The sequence continues at coordinate 8,662 of JABEVN020003563.1, read as the reverse complement.
CATAAGTTGGGTTAATAGTTTGTTTTTTCTTTGGTGAGAAGGCAAGGTTACTGGAATAAATATCATGATAAGAGGTAGCGAGACTCAAGATAAGAGTTTTTAATATATATATATATATATATATATATATATATATACACACACACACACACACACACTCTCTCTCTCTCTCTCTCTCTCTAAAACGATGTCGTTTTAATATCCGTGAGTGGGGCAAAGTAACAAAGCCAAGAGATTAAATTTGTCTTTTTAATTGTTATTGATTATTAATATTGAAATAAGCCATAAACAAGCTTAAATCAGCACACATATAATTATTTGAGTCAATTTTCAATCGATCATCGTCAATTAAATTTGTTTAGAATAAGTTTTGTCATTCAATTAATATGTGTCAGGTTATGAACACGTCAGACACATTAATTTATATTTTTTGTCTTTTAAATGTTTGAAAATAATATGGTGAAAATTGGGTCGGTCTCTTTTGGCAGATATTCAACCGCTGTCCACTATGCTTTTGTAATCGGAAAAAACATTTTTGATGTGAAAGGACGAGTATACCTTTAATGAATCGGATACGCTTGCGATAAGCATCAGTTCATACATTGCCATGCATGATTCAAAATTATGTAATTGTCATTCTCATTCCATAGCAGTGCATCACAATTTTAAATCGATGCCTCACGTTCAAACTGGTCTATTTCCAATTCATAGCGATGCATTGTGATTCTAAATTGATGCATTGTGAATCCAAATCGACGTATCGCTACTGAAAATCCATACACTATGATACACATTTTTTTGTATTTTCATTTTAATTATTTATTTAATTTTCATAAATTGCTGTTATTCCAATTTATTTATTTTATTATTGTTAATCAATTGACACATATATTTCTTTATTTTCATAATAATTTTTAATCAAATGAATCAAATTATATTTTTCTATTCATTGAAATAATCTCTTCTTTTAGTTTTGTTTTTTGTCTTTATTTTGTTTGATTATAATTTAACTGAGTATAATTTAATTGAAAAATATATATGTCTGTGCGTTTAACGCACGGGTATAAAACTAGTTATGTCCTAATATGGACTTCTTATGTTATAAGTACTATAAACATTAAGAATATTAATGTTCATGTACCGACTCAAAAGTCAGCTTTATTAAAATTAATGAAAAACCAAAAAATGAAGATTTATATTATTATCAATTTTACATGAAATTCAAAAGCATATTGATCCTAGGGGAGGTACAATGTAGAGTTTGAGCTTTATAAAATGTAATGTTTTAGATCGATCCCTTCTCACAAAAAAAATACGTGACTCGTGTTTTTCGTTAATACTCTTTAAGCTTTCATTAAAGTCAAATGAGTATTTATTTTATGACTATATGAGTTTATTAATTTTCTTTTACGTACTACCCTGAACCTTTCAATTAATAAGACTCCTTAATTTCTAATTCAAGATTGAAAAAAATATCACGGACGATCCTTTGGAAAGAAATATTTGGAAAAGAAAATAATACATTTATTTGAAGAATAAAAAAACTCTTTATTTTGATATAAAATATTATTAAGTATAACCTTAGAGAACGATATCAATCCTTTGAGTTTGAGGTTGAATTTATACCCGTGCTCTCGTGTCTTATTTACAATAAAAATATTACTTCCTCCTGAATAATTGTTTGGTTTTCAAACCTTTTAAAAAAAAAACATTTTTACCAATTTCATTCTTATTTTTTCTTGCTACTGAATTGATAGTCTCAAATGTATATATAAGGACTTTAGGGAAACCACATTATATGTCAATATTTATAATAGTTAATATTTTTTTAATCTTTGTATCAAGTTAAACAAGATAATTAAAGTTTGTTTAGTGAAGCGATTTGAGCAAAACGCTCAGAAAACATAGCATTTTAACCAAAAAAGTGTTTCAATTTAATATTTGAAAACCACGACATTTTAATAACACTGAACGTTCACACAAATATTGAAGATCCGTACCAAAATGTAAATCAGAACAATCTACTTGAATGTGTAAAAGGAATTAAAAACCTTAAATGAAGGAGTCTAGATCTAAGAAAAAAAGGTGATGGAAAAAGTAGTTGAAAAAGGGAGGGGGGAGAGAAATGGAAAAGAGAATGATTCATTTCTATTAGGTCCTTTATTGATCGGTGTTTTTTTTAAATGAAGTAAATAGTAATAATAGGTTATAGTATACACAAGTATTTACTTGCCTTCTATATTGATCAATTATTTAATTTGAAACTTGGAATTATTCTTTAAATTTATTGTGCACAAGTAAATTATATTTGATATTTTTTATTTTAAATTTATGAACAAGTAATTAAATCAAAAGCAAGACATAATATAAAAGGGTAAAACTGTTATTTTTTACAACTACTCGGTTTACGAAAATAGCGTTTTGAAATAGTATCTCAAAAGTGTTTATTAAAAAAATACGTTTTAAAAATGATGCATTTTAAAAAACTTAGCGCTTTCAAAAAAAATATATGTTTTAAAAACGTTGCATCAAACGAGAAATATAATTTGTGTTTATTGTAATTGGAATAAAAACTATATATATATTGATAAAGTAATTAAAGAGTACATATTCGAAAATGAGCAAGTAATTACTTTTTGGAAACAATTGATGTGGGCAAGAATAATGAAAGGCTGCAATACAATGTCTGGACACGTGATATGATATGTTATAATAATTGTAGAAGAGTGGGATTTGTTATAAACAAAAAGGCGGAAGAGTAAAGAAGACCAAAGGATAGATAGCAAGAATAATGAAAGGATGCGAGCTTTGTAGGAATCCAGCGAGGATGTATTGCGAATCAGACGGAGCAAGCCTTTGCTGGGACTGCGACGCCAAGGTTCACTCCGCCAATTTCCTGGTGGCCAAGCACTCAAGGTGTCTCCTATGCCATGTTTGTCAATCCGTAACCCCTTGGATTGCTTCCGGTACCAGCCTTGGCCGTTCGATCTCCGTCTGCGTCACTTGTCATAATGCGGCTGCGCAAACTGAGACTAGTAATAAAGATGATCACAACCAAGGCATTGGAGAAGGTGATCAAGTGAATCTAACAGATTCAGAGGGAGAATACAGTAGTGACAGCAATTATGACGAGGATGAGGATGAGGATGGGGGATGGGGAGAATCAGGTAGTGCCATGGTCCTGCTCCCCGTCTACTGCAATTTCATTGAGTAATGAAGATTTGTCTTTGCGCATGCTACCCTCTGCCTCTGGAGGTGTTTCCTCACTAAAGCGGAGGCGTGGGGATACTCATCTCAGTTCCGAGGTCCGTCTCTACAAGAGCTAGAGTTCAATCACACGCATTCAATTCTTATATTTTTATTGAATTCATCATTTACGTGTTTAGTTAATTTTCATTGGTTTACTTTAGATTAAACATGAATTTTCTTTCGCATCAGGATGATACAATCACAGGCTGCTCCTCATCAACATGCCAGGGCGAAGATGAGACACCGGAAATCATGAGCTCTCCGGCATCGCAAGGCTACGAAGAAGACAGTACTTCACTCAGATCTCCCAGACCGTTGAGGAGCTATGCGAACTGGTTCACCGTCAGCTGTGAAGGAAGATAAAGGTGCCTTGGACGTTCCTTGGGATTGCAAAATGAATTCTGTTCTGGTGCCGTTGATCCACCAAATCCACCAAACAACCAAGAAGGATGAGTTAACCCGTGGATCCTTTTCAAATAACACACACTTGAGTCGAGCAATGTAAACCTGGATTTACTATCATTTCACCAAATTTACTTGCTCTGTTTTCTTATGAAGTTGATTAAACTGTCAACCGTGTATTATATAGATTGAGATGGCGATTTTTCACGAAGACACGTGTTTACTTTTGGAAGAAGATAGATTTCTTCCCTGTGAATACGCTGAAAATGAAATTTACGAATATTTGGAATAGATTATAGAAGGAATCATTTTGAGAATTTCTACCGATCCCAACAGAATCCGCCACATAGCAATCTCATTCAACGACCATACCTTCAATTTGAACTATTACGCTTTAAAAAACATAACTCAATCAACTTGTACAAGTTTAGATAAGGTATTTGTGCATTCAAAATATTTATGACACTAACAAATAGGTTTCTTTTGCTTGGTGTGTTTTCGTGTGATTGGGATGTTCAAACCATTTCCTGTTTTCCACTATGTTTTACTCATTTCGCATGTCTAGCTTTATTTTAATTGATTCGCAGCTGATTTGGGCTTCCTTTATTGAGTTAGTATGGATAGCTTTGGAATAGACTATTATCTATTGGATAATATCTTAACCCTAACACAAAACGATCCATTAACACCCGATTGTCACCCTTATCCACGTCTCATTCTCAATCTCTCATCGGTCTTTCCTTCTACTCGTATGATTCACTCCAACTCGTGAATAAAATCAACTGGTGAATGGACCGGAACTGAGATAGCAACGCAAGCATCGGAGTGTCCGACGCAAGGTGGAAGGGGGACGGTTGGTGAATTGGGGAATATGGTGGAGGGGATGAGGTAGGGGGAGAAAACGTAGGTGGAAGGGAGACGGAAGCCGACAAAGTCGGCAGCTCTGTAGAGGAAGAAATAGGAATCAGCAACGACATGGAACAAGAAATATAATCTCAATAATGAAGAACGCTTCAACAGTGAACCAAAGTGAACGATTTATTTCCTTCATTTTTCGGGCAGAAGGTGAAAAGATCCATGCATATCTCGTCGTTATTTTGAGAATATCTCCCGTGCATATCTCGGAGATTATAGAGCATATCTCTTTTTATTTTGTGTATATCTCTTAGTTTTTGAACATATTTTTTCTTGTACAGCAAGTAGGTTTTTTTCCTATTTATACTCCTCACATTGTAACCAGCATGATATGAAAAATAAGAGAGAAAGTTTTACTGTTCGAAACCATCTCAATTTTATCATGGTATCAGAGCGAATTACGATCTAAGCTTCCGCACATTTTTTTTATCATGACTAACCCATCAGACGATAACGGCAAGGCGAAGATGGAAGTTCCCGCATTTGGTGGAGGACTTTTGACATAATGTCGCCTTACTATATTTCAAAGATCGACAACCCCAACACAATATTCGTGAAGCGATCTTCTCCGAGATGGAAATTTCGCAGACGTGATGAGATGTCCAATGCCTCTTTGCGAAAAAAACAAATATGGTTTTGTTGATGGAACCATCACGCCCCTGAAGGTGGATCGAAATTGTTGGCTTGGAACGTTGCAATGCTATGGTGAAGGGTTGGCTCAAAAGCAATGGAGAAGGAGATCCGAAATAGCGTAAGTTAAGCCAATACGCACAAGAGATCCGGGACGATCTCAATGAAAGATTTGGGAGCGTTAGTGCACCAAGAGCCTATTTAACTTAAACGTGCCATCACTATGACACGCCAAGAAAATTTATCAATCTCTAGGCCTATTACACGAAGTTGAAAGTGGCGGGGACGAGATACATTCAATTGAGCCAATTCCTAGGTGCTCGTGTGCCGGTTGTACTTGTGATGCCCCAAAGAAATTAGCTGAGATAAAGGAGAAGGAAAAGTTGTATGAGTTCCTAATGGGTCTAGATGCGAGTTTTGGGACCATTAAAACCCAGATCTTGAGCATGAACCCCACGGTTAATCTTGGAACTGCGTATCACCTTGTATCACAAGACGAGAAGCAAAAGCATGTTGCCGTGGGTCGGTAAGATTGAAGTCGGCCGCAGCCTTCCGTGCACACAAGGCGCTGCCTCACAAGAGATGATGGGAAAGGAACGAAGGGAGAAACCAAGATGCACGCATTGTGGAAAATTTTACCACGGTTGAGAACCTGCTTTTGAGATCATTGGGTATCCGTAAGGAAAGAAAAGGGCAACTAAAGAGCAGCTTGAAGGCGAAGGGGGCGGGACGGAAAAGCAAACCCGGTGACGGGAGAGGCAAGTCCATACCGGCTTTTCAAGTGAGCAAGCATCAACAGCTGATGCAATTCTTTTCGACAAATCCGTGGTGAGAAACAAGGGTCACCACTGCAAACATGGCGGGTAAGGTGTATGGTATGGATTCATGGGTAATAGACTCGGGTGCGAGTGAACATATCACTTGCAATGGTGAAATACTTAATAACCAAGTCAAGCCAATCTCTCCGATGCCTGTTAAGATACCAAATGGGGACACTATACCTGTCAAAAGTATTGGCAATGCAGAGCTTCCAAATGGACTGAAAATACGACACGTTTTGAACATGCCTGATTTTCAATGCAATTTACTTTCTGTCAGTCGATTAACGAAAGATCTAAATTGTGCCTTGACATTTTTCCCTGATTTTTGTGTGATACAGGACTTAGCTTCGAGGACTCTGATTGGGATGGGTAGGCGCAACAGAAGTGCCTCAGATCATTTGGAGCCGATGGCAAGACAACAAAGAGCTATGGTGGCAACGGTAGATGAGCGGGTATGGCACGACGTTGGGTCATAGTTCTACTTTAAATTCTCAGTATTTTCATGATATTAGCGTGATTTGTTCAAAAGGAGCTAAAGAACATTGTGATTCCTGCTTTAAAGGCGAAAAATGACAAGACTTCCTTTTTCTCCTAGTAGCATTCAAACACATTCTTGTTTTGAGTTAATTCATCAGGACATTTGGGGAGGTTATAAAACACCGCCTTTGCCCAGGCATTATTTTCTAACCATTGTCGATGATTTTAGTCGTGGCGCTTGGGTTTATTTAATGAAGCACAAACATGAAGTTTATGATTATCTTACTATGTTTTGTAACATGGTAAACACCCAATTTGATAAAAAGGTCGAGGATTAGAAGTGACAATGGAGGGAATTTCACCAAATGAAATAATGGTATACTACTCCTCTAATGGGATTGTTCTTGAAACGCCCTGCACCGATACACCGCAGAAAATGGGGTAGAGAGCGAAAACACCGTCACATTCTTGAAATGGCTAGGCTCTTCGCTTTGAAGCGTGATTACCAAAAGGATTTTGGGGAGTGTGTCCTAACCGCCGCCTATATCATAAATAGATTACCCACAAAATTCTCAAAAATAAAACTCCATATGAAGTCCTTTTTCAAAGAAAACCCACTTTTGACCATCTTAGGGTTTTTGGGTGTTTAGTTTATGCTAAAGATAACAAGAAAGGGGAGACAAATTTGACCAACGAGGTCGCCCTTGTGTTTTCATAGGATATCCTTTTTCTCAAAAAGGGTACAAAGTTTTCGATCTCGAGATGAAAAAATGCTACACTTCCGCGTGATGTCAAGTTTATTGAAAATAATTTCCTTTTAAGGAGTTGAGCCAAAACAAGAACATAGCAAACAGAGACGAGGTTGATTTTGTTGATGAAGACTTTTGGAGATATCCATGCCATCTTTTGGGTCGAATGATAATACCCTGTGTGACCAAGATGAGCCGAGTTATCAAGGGCTTAGCACCGTCTGCTTCTCGCCGAGTGATGAACAAGTTGAGTCAAATGGATCCCATGCAATCGGTATTCAAACCGAGGCTCATCGCAAGCACAGCCACCAAGCATCGCCTCAAACATCTGGCGATATGTGGTTGACTTGCCATCCTCTATTGACCATGCGCCCATCCGCCTCCAATTCAGAACTCGACGGTATATCCTCTATCTAACTTTGTTTCCTATAAAAGATTTTCTCCTAATCATAAAGCTTTTCTTGGGGCTATCACCTCCAATGATGAGCCTAAATACTATTATCAGTCACAAGCACAAACACGGCGAAGCTATGAAATTGGAGATTAATGCTTTGAAGCAAACAACACATGGACACTGAGCCTTTACCTCAAGGAAAGAAGGCGCCGATTCCAAATGGGTGTACAAAATAAAATACAAGCCAAATGGTGAAGTTGAACGATACAAGGCTCAAGCTTGGCAAAAAGGGCTTCACGCAAGTTGAAGGAATAGACTTCCACGAGACATTTGCCCGGTAGCAAAATTGGTCACTATGAGATGTCTCCTCACGCTGCGTGGAAGAAAGGTTGGCATGTTCATCAACTCCGATGTGAATAACGCCTTCCTTTCATGGAGATTTGTTGAAGACGTATACATGAAGATTCTCAAGGATTTGGCAAAGCATGAGAAAACAAGAGTGTGCAAACTGAAAGTCCTTATACTTCCGCGCTAAGCCTCGCGAACTCGGTATCATAAATTTCCAAAGCCCTTCTCTCGATCGGTTTTCGCGCCTAAAGCGTATTACTGCTCATTTTAAACTGGGCAACCTTCGTCGCTGCTCTAATCTACGTTGACGACGTGATTCTAGTAGGGAATGATGACACCAAGATTGAACAAGTAAAGAAACATCTCCATGATCTTTTTAGTATCAAAGACTTAAATGAAGTATTTTTTGGGAATGTAGGTGGCTAGATCTCCTAAGGCATGGTTTTGAGTCAAAGAAAGTATACGTTGGATATACTTGAAGAAAGTGGACTACAGGAGGACGGCCAACCGATTTTCCCATGGAACAAAACCTAAAGTTTGGTCCGATGATGACGGCTGGTAGATGCCTCCAATATCGCAGTTGATTGGGCGTCTATTATACTTGACAGCTACGCTCCCGGACATTCAATTTTTGTGAATAGATTAGCTCAATTTTGTCGACACCAAGACGGACTCAT
>JABEVN020003562.1:0-17727 GCA_013146195.2 Codonopsis lanceolata | reverse complement strand
ATTCTTTTCAAAAAGGGTCATTAATGTCAACACATATTTTCTTCTCATCGATTTCTCTACCTTCATTAATATCTAACATCGGGCTATTGAGACATCTCAATTTAAGTCACAATCTGTATCGAAAACATTCCTAAGAATGATTTAATATCGAAACCATGAATCGTTGCCTTTCCAAGTGAATGTCCATTCAAATTCTAAAAAGGTTTTGACTTGATTGCCTCGTCGCATTATATTCTTGTCATTCTGACTCTTTAATAGATACTCAATCAACGATTCTTGGTGAGTGTGTTCTTCCATTATAAATCCTCACGAAAATTCTAAACCTTTAATTCTTCCCATTAAAATCTTCCTATCTTGAGACTTCCCAACATTTGATTGATCGATATCAACAATTGGCATCATATTCACTATCGGTATATTTCTTCTATAATTAGAAAAGTTCTAATCACTACAACAAAAGAGCATTTACAACGTTTGTATCACAACGTTTTTAAATAAACGTTAAAAGTTGATTTTTAACAACGTTTTTAATTAAACGTTGTGTATTTGTATTATACAACGGTTTCTATAACAAGCGTTGTGCTAGCCTTTATTTTAGCGTTTTGAAAAAACGTTGTACTTTTAACGTTTTTTAACAAGCGTTGTGCTTACCAGGGTTTTACAATGTTTTTAAATAAACGCGTGTTATTTACCTCGTTTCAATCGCATTCAAGATATTAATTTTTGTCTCTCCCGCTAAGTTCCCAATTACGCGTAAAGCTTAGAAATTATTTCCCGAGTCAAAATCCCCAATCTCAAACCCTCTCTCACGCTCTCGTCTTGTAGCCCTTTCTTCTTTCCTAGCTTTCTCTCTCTAAACCTTATCGGGATAACCACAAAGATTTCGTCTCAAATTGATCATCTATGCTTTAGGGAAGACCTTAATTAGGGATTGTTTTGTAAAGAAGCTTCGACGATTGGTGCGTTCTCTCTCTCTCTCTCTCTATCTCCCCTCAAAATATCGCTCACTCTCATGGCTTATTGTAAATGGGGTATTACACTTATTAAAATTTTCACTCCAAAATTTAGGGTTCTTAACAAAGTTCAATAGTTTGGGTTGAAATACTGAGTTTGTGTTGAATTTATGATATATTGTGTGAGCTTGTGTGATTCGCCTTTTGAACCATAGGTTGTTTCCTCTATTCTGTCCAAACTCCATCAACTGTTGTCTACTGGTATTCTCTCCAACCCGAACGGTAAGTTATCTGGCCCTCAAAAATTTGGTTTTTTTTTTCTTCGTTATTTACTCTGAATTTTTGTTTTAATCAGTGGGTTTAATTTTTCTGTGATGGTTTCTTTAATTGAGATTTTTGTACTTACTAAAGATTATTTCCTTCATTCTGCCACAAATTGGTTGTTTCAATAAGCTTTGCTAAAAAAATAGATAGTGTTTCAAAGAGACAGTGGGATATCTTTGCTAAAAAATAGGCTTCAACAACTTCCTGACTCTGACAATGTTAGATGGTTCTTTTGATTACAAAGAATGTATGATACTATCTTCTCCTTCTTGTACTTTTGAAGGCAAAAGTACATATGTTTAATATTACTGATTGAAACACTATCTATTTCTTGCCCCATTTTATTATGTTCATTACTGATTGTTTGATGTAATGTTGTTAAAATGATAAATTTATGTAAAAAAAACTCTTTAATTGAGTGTTGTGGCGTGAATTGCAGAGATAACGCAGAGATTGAAGAGCTATAACTTTGTGGGATTTATTTTTGTTCACTTTCTTTTTTTCATGTTCCCAAGACTTTCATCTAGGCAGCCAAGCACTGAAGCCTTTGTGCCAATTATCTGTGATGGCTTTTCAATATATGTTCACCATTCCTAATACCGATTCGTTGGTCAATTGAATCTATCTGATCTCGACGACCTATTGTAGTCCGGTGTTGATTATCCGGTGTTGCAATATCTATGTACTAAGAGATGGAAATCATAATTCTTTAAAGGGAAGGATTCGGATCTATCATAAATATTATCTTATAATTGGTAGGTGGTGTTATTTTGCATTGAAAAAAGGGATAGTAGGGTTTGTTGAGTTATTGCAAGTGAATAAGGTCTAGCTAAGCACAATGGTCTGGACTGTCAAGGTAGTGAGAAGATATCTGTTCACTTTTTAGTGGAGGCATCAGGATTGATGGACTTAAACTTGTTACAAGAGTTGTGCACGTTTAGACAAGATCTTTTTCAAGAATTTAATCTATGAAATATTTCATACAGTGTTGTTGTTCTTAATAATAGATTTGTAAAGCATATATTTTCGCAATTTTATGTTTTTCCATAAATTGCATCTCTACTTTGCTCCAATTATGATAAGTTTTTTACCACACCGGTTGTTAGCGCTAAAATAATTTGATAATTTCATAGGTTGAGTTATGCAACCCTTCCTTTGTAGTTGCATATGGAAACCATGTCTGATGTTGGTTTTTATCCTCTCTTCATCCAGCTCTTTGTTAAAGTACTTTTAACCTCGTGATGACCAAGCCAAGAAATTCTTCTTTTCAAGGCATTAATCATAATATTAAGGGTTGGGGTAATGTCAATGCCCTTTCTAACCTTTAAAAAAGTGGATAGCGAAGGTATGCACTTCATAGTTTTATTTCATATTTGAGTTGTATGCATATTATAATTTAATGGTGTGATTGTTAATTTGTTATTTGAATTCTGCATTATCCAAAGACCTCTATAAAAAACATAAACTACTATTCCTGTCAATTTTAAAGTTGGTCTTTGCAACGAAACTATGATAAAATCTCAGTTTATGTGTAATACAATATATATATATATATATATTGGTGTTGGGTAATTGGTCTTTTGTGTTTAGTCTGTTTGATTTGACAAAATGAGCAAAACTCCGATGTGGTAGTCTTCACTTGAATCACTATTTGTATCTTGCTAATAAGCCTTGGCCATAAGCCTTTCGCTTTTGTACTTCTTCCACTCAAGTTTACAGATAGATAATATTTTATTTCCCATAGTCAACTACGTTGATCGACTTTCTTTTGATGTCCCTTATCCGACATTGATTGTCTAGGAAGATGCCTTTATCACACTCTATTGAAGCAAAGACAAATTATATACACCGCAAATTAATATAAGTTTGTTCTTAGTACCTATGGAGCATTAGGTCTATTTATCCATCTTTGATACTGGCTCCTCCAAGATGACGATCAAGCAATATTGACAATTTAGATTAGTCATCTATTGTGAATATTCCAAGGTTGAGCTGAAAAATGAAGCTAATTTTAAAAAATCAATATCATGTACGAGAGAAGGAATAAAAATATTTGTATTAATCTAGTCCATAAACAAACAAAACATATGTATATAAATAAAACCATATTGGCTCCAAACAAAGTAAGCATATACATTCCACTACTACAGCCTATTCACAAATCTAACATGGGAAACAAGTAAATGGCATCGACCATATTGGCAATAGGTTCATGTGAACAGATACTAGAAAATTTTGTGCTTACTCCAGAATTATGCTCAAGCCCCTTAGTCCCACCTTAACTATTTTTTACAAACTGAAGAACAATTATTTTCAATTTTAAAAGTTTATCCGGTGATCTCCTATGGTTGTTACATGTTAAGTTGCATCCTATTTTTTTTGAAGAAAAGAGATAAAGATTGTAAAACAGTCTTGATAGTAAATGATGTTACCAATTAAACAAAGTTGTAAATGGAATGAACTTCCGGAAAGCATTTTATAAAAAAGTAGATATAATCCTACTCAAGTAAAGCCTATTTCACAAGATAATTGGATGTAAAGCGTATACACATCAGTGGCCGACTTGGGACTTAAACTGTGAAGATAAAATTGAGAAAATTACTGGATAATAGTTTTTCCTTGCAACAAGGTTGAGTATGTGAAAGAGACTAGTCTGCTTTCAGAAATTGTGCACCTAAAAATAAAACATGGTTAGTTTTTATGTAAAAGATATAGAAACCGTGGGTGGTTGTTATGTATTAAGTTTTGTTTGATCGATTAATTTGGATTGAAGTTAGATTTTGGTAACATTTTTAACATTTGATGTTTCATCCATTGGTGAGGTGATTGAACAAGCTGATTCGCAAAGCAGATGGCACCTTGTGATTGTCATGCTCCCGTATATGTTTTCTAACTTATGGTATAATTGGATGAATAGTCCACCAATTGCCCCATCTTTCTGTCTTTGGTCGTTTGAAAGCGTCGAAATTAATCGCCACTTAAAGAACTTGTTGATTCAGCATATATACTGTCTCGTTGTCTTTTTGTGATTCACATAAAAGAAGCCGCCCCATCATTCACATCTTTTCTTTCTCTCTCTTTTTTATTAGGTGCTCAACCATGATGAATGATCAGTGAAATAGCCTGGACATATTGTCATGCTCATGTATATGTTTTCTAATTGGCGTGTATAATCTAATCTAATCTAACTACTTATAAAAGTGTAAGTTGTCTCTTACAACTTAATGTATGAACAAATATACCCTTAACTTAATAAATCACTCACCATTAATTAAGGTCAAAAGAGTAAATTTGTTATAGACTAATTAATTTAATGAATAATTAAATAATAGTTTGATCCCTTAACTTGTACCTATTTTCAATTTATGTCCTACATTATTTAATTCAATTCATTTCTTTGCCGTATTTTGATTTTTTTTTTCAATTTCCCCACCTATCAGGATCATTACAAATGTCGCCTAATATTTATTGAAATGACAAAAATACCCTTACTCGGCTGAGACACAAAAACCTTATTCGAAACTAAAAAAATAATATGGTTTTACTTTCTTAAATATGTTCGGGAAAGACATTATAAAATTTATATGAAAAATTATATCTATAGTAATAGAATTATCGGTTAGTATCGAGATATTAAACAAATTGGTAGCATGTTTAGTTATTACCCATGAATAAAATAAGATAAATATGTTTAAAAAATGTGTCATAATGCCAAGAAGATGAAAAATATGAAGTATCATTTGATGAATTTGTGCCTTTTGTTAAGGACAATACACATAAATTTATCATGCCAAATAATAATGATTAGAAAAAAGTGTCATAAATATTATAAATCACTTGCCATGAATTAAGGCCAAAAGAGTAAATTTGTCATAAGCAAATTAATTTCGTGAATAATTAAATAATAAATTAAAATGTCGCCCAATATTTTCTGAAAGACAAAAATACCCTTACTCGGTTGAGAAACTAAAACTTTATTCGAAACTAAAAAAATAATATTGTTTGACTTTCATAAATATGTTCAGGAAAGACATTATAAAATTTATATGAAAAATTATATCTATAGTAATAGAATTGTCGGTTACTATCGAGATATTAAACATATTGGTAGCATGTTTAGTTATTACCCATGAATAAAATACGATAAATAAGTTTAAAAAATGTGTCATAATGTCAAGAGGATGAAAAAATGAAGTATCATTTGATGAATTTGTGTCTTTTGTTAAGGACAATACACATAAATTTATCATGTCAAATAATAATGATTAGAAAAACGTGTCATAAATATTATAAATCACTTGCCATGAATTAAGGCCAAAAGAGTAAATTGGTCATAAGCAAATTAATTTCGTGAATAATTAAATAATAAATTGAAATGTCGCCCAATATTTTCTGAAAGACAAAAATACCCTTACTCGGTTGAGACACAAAAACCTTATTCGAAACTAAAAAAATAATATGGTTTTACTTTGTTAAATATATTCGGGAAAGACATTATAAAATTTATATGAAAAATTATATCTATAGTAATAGAATTGTCGGTTATTATCGAGATATTAAACAAATTGGTAGCATGTTTAGTTATTACCCATGAATAAAATAAGATAAATATGTTTAAAAAATGTGTCATAATGTCAAGAAGATGAAAAAAATGAAGTATCATTTGATGAATTTGTGCCTTTTGTTAAAGACAATACACATAAATTTATCATGCCAAATAATAATGATTAGAAAAACGTGTCATAAATATTATAAATCACTTGCCATGAATTAAGGCCAAAAGAGTAAATTTGTCATAAGCAAATTAATTTCGTGAATAATTAAATAATAAATTGAAATGTCGCCCAATATTTTCTGAACGACAAAAATACCCTTACTCGGTTGAGAAACTAAAACTTTATTCAAAACTAAAAAAATAATATTGTTTTACTTTCATAAATATGTTCGGGAAAGACATTATAAGAGTTATATGGAAAATTGTATCAATAGTAATACAATTTAATTTAATCTAATCTAATCTAATCTAATCTAATCTAATCTAATCTAATCTAACTATCTAATCTAATCTAACTACTTATAAAAGTGTAGGTTGTCTCTTATAACTTAATGTATGGACAAATGTACCCTTTAACTTAATAAATCACTCACCATTAATTAAGGTCAAAAGAGTAAATTTGTTATAGACTAATTAATTCAATGAATAATTAAATAATAGTTTGATCTCTTAACTTGTACCTATTTTCAATTTATGTCCTACATTATTTAATTCAATTCATTTCGTCCTGTATTTTGATTTTTTTTCAATCACTTCCCCACCTATCGATCGCTATTACAAATGTCGCCTAATATTTACTGAAATAACAAAAATACCCTTACTCGGTTGAAACACAAAAAGATTATTCGAAACTAAAATAATAATATGGTTTACTTTCTTAAATATGTTCGGGAAAGACATTATAAAATTTATATGAAAAATTATATCTATAGTAATAGAATTGTCGGTTAGTATCGAGATATTAAACAAATTTGTAACTTGTTTAGTTATTACCCATGAATAAACTAAGATAAATAAGTTTAAAAAATATGTCATAATGTCAAGAAGATGAAAAAATGAAGTATCATTTGATGAATTTGTGTATTTTGTTAAGGACAATACACATAAATTTATCATGCCAAACAATAATGATTAGAAAAAAGTGTCATAAATATTATAAATCACTTGCCATGATTTAAGGCCAAAAGAGTAAATTTGTCATAAGCAAATTAATTTCGTGAATAATTAAATAATAAATTGAAATGTTGTCCAATATTTTCTGAAAGACAAAAATACCCTTACTCGGTTGAGAAACTAAAACTTTATTCGAAACTAAAAAAATAATATGGTTTTACTTTCTTAAATATGTTCGGGAAAGACATTATACGATTTATATGAAAAATTATATCAATAGTAATACAATCTAATCTAATCTAATCTAATCTAATCTAATCTAATCTAATCTAATCTAATCTAATCTAACTACTTATAAAAGTGTAAGTTGTCTCTTACAACTTAATGTATGGACAAATGTACCCTTTAACTTAATAAATCACTCACCATTAATTAAGGTCAAAAGAGTAAATTTGTTATAGACTAATTAATTTAATGAATAATTAAATAATAGTTTGATCCCTTAACTTGTACCTATTTTCAATTTACGTCCTACATTATTTAATTCAATTCATTTCGTCCTGTATTTTGATTTTTTATTTTAATTGAGGAAAGTACGATGTTAATAAAGTTTTGAATGCGACGTCCTTCTCATTCAATCGACATGGATACGATAAGTACAATAATATTATAGAACCCCTAAATGTTACACCTAAAAACTCTAATTACCACACTACTTAGAATGTCCAATTACCAAAATACCCTCCATCAAATGTAAATAAAATAAAAACCTTTTTCAAATTAACAAAATGCCCAATTGAAAACAACAAAAAAAATAAATTGAATATTAAATTAACTCAAGTCTAACAAACAGAAATTGTATACCGATGAATTTTATACCAAAGTGTGGCATGTCCAAGGCGTTGTCGTCACCTAACTTGGGATGCTCTTGCTCTGTTTATTACTTTTGGCCTTCCCCTTGACAACCCAAGTACATCTAGATTCCTCTCTTCTGCAACTTCAAATTATTCTGTGATATCAATTATGCTTATTCCATTTTCCTACAACCCTCCTACCCAACCATCTTCAAGCGGAATACAATCATCGAGAGGTTACTCAAAATCCAAGAATCCCAATAAGTCAATATCTTTTTTGTTGACATGCTTCGAAATGGCTTTTCCCAGACCATCGGCGTACCCTTTTCTTGCCAAGGTGTTGACTCACTTGCCGGAGTTTCGGCGTTTGGTCAGGCACATCCACATTTTGGCGGGTTTGTGGCAGATAGGTTTATTAAAAATTCGTTGATTCACATGTATGCTTCCTTTAAGAACATCGCATGTGCGCGTAAGCTGTTTGACTAAATGCCTAATAAGAACTTGGTTTCGTGGAATTCTATGCTTCATGGTTATGCCAAGTGTGGGAGATTATCTTTGGCGCGGGAGGTGTTTGAATTGATGTTGAGAGAGACGTTGTGTCTGGAGCTCTTTGATTGATGGGTATGTTAAGGAAGGTGAGTTTCGGGAGGCGTTGGCTGTTTTTCAGAGAATGCGGGTCGAGGGACCAAAGGGGAATGGCGTTTTTTTTCAAACAGAGGGCGGTCTCACGGTTGGGGATGATGCAGAGGTGAAGGACCAAGAGATTTAAAAAGTCAATAAAAATCGCCACTTTTTTTTATAAAAAATTGACAAAAATCGCCACTTTTTAAAAAGAAAATGTCAAAAAAGTCGCCAGGAGTTTTTTAAAAAAATTTAAAAAGTCGTCACTTATTTAAAAAAAATTTGACAAAAATCGCCGTGTTTTTTTAAAAATTTTGAAAAAAGTCGCCCCTTTTTTAAAAAAAAAATTGACAAAAAACGCTAGGTTTTTAAAAAATATATGAAAAAATCGTCATATTGTTTTAAAAAATTTTAAAAATCGCTAGGTTTTTTATAAAAAAAATGAAAAAAATCACCAAGTTGTTTAAAAAATAGTAAAATAGTCGCTAGCCTAAAAAAATGTCAGATCTGAAAAAACGCCAACTTCCTTACAATTTTCTTTTTCTGGTTTTTTTTTCTTCTTTAAACATGGTTTTTAATATCGAATATATATATATATATTCGAAAAGAAGAATTCGAAAAATTCAAAAAATCATCATGAACGTTGTTATTCGGATTAGAATTCATTAAATAAATTGTTGGAAAGGATCAAGTTTAATGTTTATAATTAATTGTGAAGGAGGATTTGATATATATTTATAGGATGATTAATTGAAACTCCTTTATATAAAAGGATAAAGATTAATTAGTAATTAGAGTTTAGGGTTAATTGTAACTCTTTTTTATAAAAGGAGTAATTAGTAATTAGACTATTTAATGAATGTGGTATTTAGTGTTTTTTGTGTGGCATTTAGGACCACTCTAATATTAATCTTAGCATCTTATTCGTATTCGTACCTTAGACAATATTAATTTTAGCATCTTACATTCATATACATTTGATTATTAGACAATCATTATATATTTAAAGTGTTTACTTTCTCAGGATTTGAATAACTATTCATAGCTTGTATTCGTATACATTTCATCAATGAACATTTTTTAAAAAAAATTTAATATGTTTACTTTCTCTTAATTTCAATAACAGTAACTTAGCTCTCTTTCCCTTAACTTAATGAAAAATACATTTCACAACCAATGTAATAGATTTCTGTTTTAAGCAAGACAATACGTGCAACGCACGTGCCTTTTCCTAGTTGGATGAATAGTCCACCAATTACTGTCTTTGGCCCAGTGCTTTAGCGTGTTGAAATTAATCTGCCACTTAAAGAACTTGTTGATTTAGCATATATGCATGTTTTGTTGATTGATTTTTGTTTCCAATTTAATGAAACATGAAGACATGCAAATGAACGAATCTGCTTTTTGGTATTTATATATGCTTTTCCCTTTATCTTTTGTGTGGTACATGTCTGCAAATATTTTGCCTGTCTTTTACCCTTAATTTTGGTCCTTGTACAGGTCAATATTAAACTCCACCTTCCTCGAGTCTTGAATAAATTTCTTCAGCCTATTCCAGTGTCTTTCGAGGAATTTTTCCCCCAAAGGAGATCACTTTCTGGACCGCCATTAAAACTTCAAGAAGTGGTTTGTACATCTTGCTTCTTGTCTAGCCTAAGAACATTTGTGTTTACTAATTGTAGATTTTCACTCTATCACCATCGTGCTCTGCATTCTTATGACATCATTCCTACAATGCTGACATAAGATTGCTTTCTGCTAACCATGGTATGCATAGGTAAAATTTGTGTAACTGTAACTCAGTGCAGTTTTGTGCATTATTTCTTAGATAAACTAGATGTGTACCATGGTCAATCACTTGCTTGTTTTTGGTAACACAACACATTAGCTTTACACACTGCGTTAAGCATGCCATATATCTTTTCAATCAAATTATACATAAGCAACATGAAGTGAAAAAATAAAATTAAAAGAATAAATTATTGTAAAACTAATATCATGATTAAAAACTTTAATGATAATAAATAAAATAAACAAATAATTATATCGTAAAGATTGTGAGTTCGATATGTACATAAACTGGACAAGTTACTATAACGCAACGATTAAGAAAAAGTAAAATTATTAATAGAGAATACAATAAATAAATAAAATCTTTTATAAATTTTAGAATATTTTTTTAAATGCAACATTTGTCATTTAATATGTGTGATTACTACTACTATCACTATGATTAAATATGTAAAATTACTACTACTATCACTATCACATAACAAAGTTCACGTAATCTATATTAATCAATATTAATATAATGTTCTTTTATCTTTTAGTTAGTGTGTTATGAAAATTAAAAACATAATTAAAATGTAAGGATAAAAATATAAGTGAATTTAATTATTCCTTATTACATGAATGAAAAATTCATATATATTTTAGAATATGTATTTAAACGAATATATATTTGTTAGATAATAAAAATTGTATAACAAATTCAAATGATGATAAATCAAAGAAAAGCAACTCAAATTACATACTTCCTACAGTCATCCCTCCCCCGAAATGACCAAAATGTCCCTGACTCAAAAACCCTTTCATTAATTGTGACGACCCGACCCGGATTTCAATACGAAATCCCAAGGTCGTGCCGCCAAGAAAACAATTAACAAACACAAGTAGCAAATAATGGGTAGGGCCATAACGGCGATACACCGACAACTTAACACACATGCGGAAGCAAAATATAACATAGCAGTGGCGCCCGAGCTAACAAGCTCAAACTAAAACAACCAAAGAGATGATTAATCTCTCGGTCCAAAATTCGACTCGCGTGCCGCAACATTGGGCACGTAGGACAAACTCCCTGTTATGCAATTCAAATATATAGCATAAAATAAAACCAAGTCATCGGCGAAACTACGGCCGGAACCCAACATTAAACTAAGTCTAAGACTCTAGTCTAACAACTCAACGGCTAAACACATGCCGGAGAACAAACATATTAATAACTAGCAATATAGCATGCTAAACATTTTCACCAAAAACCAAGCACGACTAAAACTTGTCGGCTTCCAACAACTTAAGTACTAACAATTATAAGTACTAACAATAAGTAAGCATGTGGAGATATAACCATACACATACATCAAGCACAACCACCACCGGTTGGCTACCAAAAGAATAAGCTAACATCAAATACAATATTACAATCATATTAAGGTTTGCTACCCAATAATGAAGTTTACATAACTTCATTCTTCCCAACGACCTCACCAAAAGCAAAAAGTACAACCATGTAGCAACCTTTCCAAAAGAATTTCCTTGCCAACGAAGCCTTCGGAATTTACTTGGATCCGCTCGCACGACTCGGATCTAGGGAATCACAACCAACAAATAAAAGTAAGTCACAATGACTTAGTAAGTTACTAACCATAACTTCCTATCATGGCATAATGCTCAATCATAAAACATGTCATGCTATCGTCATGAAATAACCGTATATAAATTCATGTCATGGCATCCATGCTCGACATTAAATAAACATGTTATCGTTAAAGTATAACATCTCATCATAAAACCATGTCAAGGCATTTTAGTCCTAAACAACAATAATTATACCTTTGGCAATAAAACCATTCCCATAATATTCATGTGGTAGCATATATGCTTAACAACTTAAATCAATATGTTATCTATTAAGTATAACATGTAATAAACCAACACAAGCATCATATCATATCCAAATCCAACAAGCACGTTATTTACTTAAGCACTTGTGAAACAATTCATATATATAAGGGATATGATACCATTACCGAAAATTCCTCCGCGCGTGTCGCTCCTGCAAAAACACGTGCAAAAACCCTTATGTGCCCTCGATATCCCTCTCGTAGATATCGGCGTCCCGAGCATCTCGCTCGAGTTCCATAGTTATCAAAGTCATGTGTATTACTACAACTAAGATAAACTACTTCCCCACCGTGGCCATCGATGGAGGGTGTGTGCAAACCCGACGCGGCGATACATCGCGATCACGAATCCCATAATTCGTGAAGGCGATGTATCGTCCCACCAAAGACTCAACAGACGCCATTTGGACTTAAAACCCAAGCACAAGTAATATATACTCATATGCTCAAAACAAGTAGGTAAACACTCTACTATCAAACTAGTCATGCAATTCATTCACAACTAGCAAAAACATCATAGCAGAGAATCATATAAGCTCTCATAATCAAGTGTGCTTCACACACTTCAAAACTTCTTGGAGGCTCGACCTCCATGAATTCTACCCAAAATTCCGTAGGACTTAAAATTATAGTTCTAGGATTCAAACTAACCCAAAGGTTAACTCCGTTGAGTTCAATCTAAGTTTTCAGAAAATAAGGGTATAGAAGCATGGGCTTCAATATCCCCCTATGTCCATAACTATCGCCAATAATCATGTTCCCAAGTTCAATGGACTCACATAAACCCAACAAAACTCTTAACAATGCATCATAGAACAAATTGGTAAATTTGTGCATAAACTCATTTAAATCACTTTACCAATCATGCCTTCCAAAACTTGAATAAATTATGTAACATGTATTAATACACTCTACTATACATATATAACACATTATTCAAGCTTAACATCATACTCATTAAGATAAATCAACATTTGGGTAAAATTCCTTCCAAGTATCTCCACCAAATCATGCTCAACATACATGAATAAATCACATAACAAGGTTTAATATGCTACATTAAACATGAATAACATGATAATCAAGCTTACCACCATGTTTAACAAGCCAATACATAATTGGGGCAAAACACCCTCCAAGCATCTCTACCAAATCAAGTGAAATGCTCATGGATAATTCACATAGCCAAGTTCATTAGACCATTTAGAACATCAATTTCACATAGACATGGTCTCACATAGGCCAATCAAGCTCTAACAAAATCTTGCAATCCTAGGGTTCATGCATTTCTAGAAGCCCTAACAATGGCTTCCATTGACCCACATAGCACACATGGTTGATTCCTAGGGTCAATGGAGCCTAAAAAAGAAGAGGAAGGAAGGTAGAACTTACAAAATCTCAGCCCTAAAAATCAGAATTTTCGGATTGGGAAGTGGGTGTCTTCTCTTCAACTCCTCTTCAAATTTGTTGGTAGATTGGGGAAGAAGAAGACCTTGATGATGGACACCAAGCTTGGCCCCTTTGAAACCCTAGAAATCACCTCACTCAAGCTTCTCCCAGGTCTCTTGAGGGCTGGAAGAAAATCGCCAAATGAAGGAGCTGCAAATCTGTTTGGTCGGGCAAGTGAGAAGAGCGGCTGAATTGGGGTTTTATATGGGGGATTAGTTGCTCTAATTAGGTCACTAATTACCCCCTAATCTCTAATAGGTGTTTAGGATTAGTGTTAGGCTAATTAGGTTGGTTTAGGATGTGTTTAGATTAGGTTTAAGTGGCCAAATTTCGGACGAGAATGGAGAAGGGATTAAAATCCCGTGTCACGAAGGACCCATGCGGTCGCATGGTAGGTGATGCGGCCGCATCATTCATTTCCGGCAATTAGGGTTTTTACGCTTCTTTGCTCGATCCGGCCTCTCCGCGTGCGTTCTCGAGTCCTTCAAGCCAAAATTGGTCTACTATTCAACCTTAATATCCTCTAATCTATAACCAAAGGATTCAAGTCTCAAACCTCATCAAAACATGGCCAGGCGAGAACTCGGCGAACTCGAGACGACGGCCCGAAAAAGTGAAAGCGAAAGGGTTTTCGCTAGAATCCAACTAGCAACCAAACCGTCGATGCAACTAGCATCTAACAAACATCCGAGGCATGTTAATGATGTTTTAAATGCCCTTTAACAATTATCCATGAAGTTACAACATAAATCTTAAACCGAGATTCAAAGCATCTCGCGAAAAGAAAATGCATACATGCATCTCAAGCGGCGTCAACGATCATGCTATTGACTCTAAACATGATCGGGATGCTATTGACTCTAAACATGTTTATCACGGGATGATTATAAGAACATGTTTGAGTGATGATGCATAACACAAGCAACAACATAAGAGTAGGGTTTTACAGTTCATGCTAACACAAGCAACAACTACTTTAAGGAATTTAGTCCCTAAATTCTTACAGTAGTCATCAAACAAATGAGGATATTTCTCTCATCTCGCAACTCGGTCTCCCAAGTTGCTTCCTCGATCTCGTGATTCTTCCAAAGGACTTTCACCAATGGAATTTTCTTACTCCTCAAAACTTGCTCTTCGTGTCAAGTATCTTCACTTTGCTCCACATAAGACAAATCAATTTGAAAGGTAATCTCCTCATACTCGAGAACATGGGAATCATCCTTAAGATATTTCAGAAGCATAGACACATGAAATACATTATGGATCTCGACAAAAGGCGGTAAAAGCCACCACTGTATGCCAAACTCCCAACTCGCTCCGAGAATCTCAAAAGGCCCAACAAACCTCGGTGACAATTTCCCTTTCTTCCGAATCTCTTGGTACCCCTTCTAGCGATACCTTAAGAAACACAAAGTCTCCAACACGAAACTCCAAATCTCTCCTTCTATTATCCGCGTAGCTTTTACATCGACTTTGAGCGGTGAGCAATCTATCTCGAATTATCTTCACACTCTCAGCAGGCTGGCGAACAATTTACGAACCCCATAATTTAGATTCTCCAACCTCGTCCCGGCAAATAGGAGATCTACACTTCCTCCCATAAAGAGCCTTCATACGGTGCCATCTATGCTCATTGGTAACTATTGTTGTATGCAAACTCCGCCAAAGGAAGATGTGTATCCCAACTCCCCTTAAAATCAATCGTACAAGCCCATGACATATCCTCAAGTATACGAGATCGTTCTCTCGGTTGTCGAGTCGGATGAGGGTGAAAAACTGTGCTAAAGTTCAACTTGGTCCCCAAAGCCTCTTGCAAAGCTTTGCCAAAACCTCGATGTAAACCTCGGATCGGTCGAAACAATACTAGCTTGGAACCCGTGCAATCTAACAATCTCACGCACACTTACATCTGCAGCTAAGCGACTCAAAGAATAAGTCATAGCAATCGGAATAAAATGAGCCGACTTCGTGAGCCGATCAACAACAACCCATACGGCATCAAAACCTCTCGAGTGCGTGGAAATCGAAACAAAGTCCATCGTAACATGTTCCCATTTCCACTCAGGAATATCCAAGCGAGCTGTAACAACCTGCGGGCCTTTGGTGTTCGCCTTTACTGTACGACAAGTGAGACACCTCGACACATAATACGCTATACGTAAACTTCATGCCACTCCACCAAAATTGCTTTTCAAATCTCTATACATTTCGTACTCCCGGATGGATAGTATACTTTGCCTTGTGAGCCTCATCCAATACAAGGCTTCACATCTTCAAGCGATGGAACACAAACTCTACCTTTAAATGTCAAAATCCCATCTGGTTCATCATAAACTCATTCTCCTTATTCTCACCCAAACCATCAATAATTTTCACCAACTCGGATCTTTCTTACGAGTCTCCTTAATTCTCTCCAATAAAATTTGGAATAGCCCACACTAGCAAATAATACTCCATGATTAACCTCGCTAGGATTCCAATCACGAACATCTTCCAACATTTTCCATTCCGCATCATCAAACAAGACAAGTGCACTTTTTACTCAGCTCAAAGCATCTGCAACAACGTTCGCTTTCCGGATGATACAATATCGTCTGTCGTGATCCAATTTTCATCCATTTCTCCATCCATCTCCATTTGTCTCATGTTCAACTCTTTCGAGAAGAGATATTTCAAACTCTTATGATCCGTGAAAATCTCAAACTTGAACCATACAAGTAATGCTTCCACTTGTGCTTGTGCAAAGCAAATATAATCGCCCTTGAGCTCAAGATCATGCGTAGGATAATTCATCTCATACGGAGACAACTTCCTTGAAGCATAAGCAATCACTTTCCCATTTTGCATAAGCACACATCCCAATCCTTCTTTGAAGCATCACTATAAACAACAAAATTATCACCTCAGCTAGGCAATGCTAACTCTTGGGCCGTAGTCAACCTTTTCTTCAATTCTTGGAAGCTTTCTTCACACTTATCGCTCCACACAAATGCGGTCTTCTTTTGAGTCAAATT
The DNA here is from genome assembly GCA_013146195.2 of Codonopsis lanceolata. NCBI lineage: Eukaryota > Viridiplantae > Streptophyta > Magnoliopsida > Asterales > Campanulaceae > Codonopsis > Codonopsis lanceolata. The sequence continues at coordinate 1,158 of JABEVN020003562.1, read as the reverse complement.
AGTCATGGGCGTAGCAATCTTGAAAATCCCTCAATAAATCTCCGATAATGTTAGGCTAGAAACCAAAACTCGTACCTCTTGTAGCGTGGTCGGCCTCCTCCAATTCATTCTTGCTTCAACCTTGGAAGGATCCAGCTATCCAGGCACTAGAAACAACGTGCCCCAAAAATGAAACCTCCTCAGCCAAAAAGCACACTTGCTAAACTTGGCGTAGGGTTGCCTCTCAGAAGAATAGACAAAACCATCCGTAAATGTTGTGCATGCTCATCCAGAGACTTAGAATACACAAGGATATGCGTGGATCTATGAAAACCACCACGAAACAATCAAGAAAATTATGAAATACCGGTTCATCAAATCCATGAACACCGCCGGCGCATTAGTCAACCGAATGGCATCACCATAAATTCATAATGCGTACCGTGCGGCCGTTTCGAACATCTTCGGCTCTAACCTTCAAGCGATGGTACCCAAATCTCCAGAAGTCAAGTTTGGAATAGACCCGCGTCCTTGCAATTGATCAAACAAGTCATCTATATGAGAGCAATGGATACTTGTTCTTGATGATTGCCTTGTTCAACTCTCGATAATCGATGCACAATCTCCCATCTTTCTTCCTCACAAATAACAGGTGCACCCCAAGGCGTGCGCGGCTTAATGAAGCCAATGTCAAGGAGCTCTTACAGTTGAATCTTCAACTCCTTTAACTCCAGGTGCCATTACGTACGGCGCCTTGAAATTGTGTAGTCCCCGGCAACAACTCAATGCAAAACTCAATCTCTCTACATGCAGGCATCCCAAAATCTTTAGAGAAAACATCCAGGGAACTCACACAATGGAACATCTTCAAGATTAGAAGAAAGAAGCTTGTCCACCACTTAAGCAAGATACCACAATGCACAACGATTTCCTAGCCTTAAGCGCGAGAAATGACGTAAACCACTCAGACTGCATTATCTCCCGAAACACAAAGTTAGGAGCAGCCGAGGCAAAGCAAAAGTGACTCTTTACTAAGGCAATCCACTAATGCATGATATGTGCTCAACCAATCCATACCAAGAATAACATCAAAATCACGGGTGGTAACACCACCAAATCCGCATGCAACACATGATTATCCACAAGTACATCGCATGCTATAAATATCGAAGCCAACAA
>JABEVN020003561.1:0-17736 GCA_013146195.2 Codonopsis lanceolata | reverse complement strand
TCTCTCGCCCCGCACACGGAATAGTGACGGTATAGGCACGGTATATCTCAATCTCTTGTGTTCGATCTCTCGATTCTTCTTCTCCTGCTTCTAAAAGTGTGAGTGGTGAGGTTATCTGTGAAGGGAAACACTGACTTTTGAGGTCTCCAAATCGAGAGTATTGTGAGGTAATCGGGTTTCTCTGGGGTATTCTCGATGGAAGGCTTGGGTTGGTCTTCACAAAGGACAAATCCTTGATGAATCGTCCCTTTCGGTTGTGAACTCTTGGTTGATCGCTTTTGCTATACCTGTATAAGCATTGTGTTATGGGGTCCGAGCTCAGTAACCTTAAGCCCTAGACAGAGAGTGAGGCTTCGGTCAAGGATACCACCTACGCTTTGTTTACGATTGATGAACCGATATCTTGAATATTTTCATTCTGTATTTCTTTGGTTTCTAACATTGTTCCCTGAGCCAAGGATTATTTAGTTAACGGGAACTCAATTGCCATCCTAGAAAAATACCTCCTCGCAGTATACATAGGATTGTTAGGCCGAGTTTGCTCCCTGTATTGTTTTGATTAATGGTATAAAATCCCAAGCGGTATCGTAGCTTGGTTTGTGTAATCGACAAATCTAAGTGAGCCGCCAATTCAAAGGTAGAAATCACATCGCTGATTGGTATATCGTGTTCCAAACTTAAACTTTACTTAGTTTCTAGTTGATGAAACTTGTGTTTAAGTTTTAGTTGTTTGGATTGATTACGCTCATATTACTCCATTGTGCATTGTTGTTTGATTAGTAATATTCGATTTAAAAAGTTTTTCCGTAAACTTTTGGGTGATTTTTTTCTTGTCTTGGAAAATTGTGTTTTTTAAATAAATAAATAAATAAATATATATATATATATATATATATATATATATATATATATATATATATATATAATTTACTTTGTGTGATTTTGGTGATATTTTTTTTAATTGTTCTGTGTTGGTTTTCCAAAATGGCAAACTCGTCATCATCCTATAATTTGGTACCCTTTGATGGGAAAATGGATTTTCTATTTGGCAACAAAAAATGAAGGGCATTTTGATAAAAGAAAAATTCCTTAAAGCTATAACTTTAAAATTTTCTGAAAATGAAAAATCGGGCGATAGGACTGAAATGGACGAGTCGACTTATTATTCCATACTTTTGAACTTGAATGACTCAGTGATAAGGAAGGTTGGTAAACTTGGATCTGCTAAAGAACTTTGGGATAGGCTAGAAGAACTTTATTATAAAAAATCGTTACCTAGCAAATTATATCTCTTGGAACAGTTTTTTCGATTCAAACTAGACCTTGATAAAGACATGGAGGATAATATCGATGTTTTCACTAAGTTAGTTCAAGACATTAAGCAAACTGGGGATAAAAATATTGATGATTACACTCCTATTGTACTTTTAAATGGTATTCCTGATTATTCTGCTGACGTGAAATCTGCTATTAAGTATGGTAGGGATGATATCACACTTGATAAGGTTATTGTTGGGTTAAAAAGTAAAGAATTAGATTTAAAAGTAAATATGGGTAAATCTCAAGCCGGTGAGGTTCATATGGTAAGAGGAAGACAACATGATAGGAACAATGGTCAAAATGGTGAAGAACAAAATCATGGTCAAAATCAGAATTATGGAAACAACAGGGGTAGAAGCCAAAGTAGGTCTAAGTATGGATCTAAGAAAAGAAACTGCTGCAACTGCGATGAATCTGGACATTTTAAGAAGGATTGCACAAATCCTAAAAAGAAAAGTCAAAATCAGAATCATGATAATCAAAACGATTGTAATTTGGCCTTGTGTGAAGATGGTGGTGATGTTTTTATGGTAACGGAGTCTTGTGAAACCAAAGTGAATTATGTGTACTCTATTTCTGCATATATGAATGAGTGGGTTATAGATTCTGCGTGTGCGTTTCACATGACACCTTTTAAAAATCTTTGTTCTTCATACAAAGAAGTGGAAACTAGAACTGTTTCCTTGGCTAATGGTAAGAATTGTCAAATTGCTGGAATTGGCAATGCGTGCTTGAAATTTGATTTTGGGTATACTTTGACTTTGGAAAATGTTAGACACGTGCGTAATTTGTGTAATAAATTGATCTCGTATGCATCATTGGAAGATGATGGGTTAGAGGGTAGATGGGGAAGGGGTGAGATGAAAATTCTAAAAGATAACTTGTTAATTTTCAAAGCTGGAAAACGGCGAAACCTGTATGTGTGTGATTCTGCTCTTGTGTCTTTTATTGAGAATCATGCAAATGTTGTTAAGAGTGATAAAACGAATTTGATGGATAAAAGCCTTGGACATCATAGGTTTAGTTTTCCACCTCCCTCCCTTGAAAAATACCTCTATAAAAAAATTCCCTTAAGTTGATCCATGTGGATCTGTCGAGTCCTTTGTTACCCACTCATGGTGGGAATAGGTTCTTTCTGTTTATCGTTGATGACTTCTCACGAAAAGTCTGGATAGTTTTATTGAAAGAGAAAACTTAAGTTTTTGAAAAATTTAGAACTTGGAAGATTTCAATTGAAAATCAAATCGGTATGAAAATTAAAAAGCTTAGGACGGATAGTGGGTTGGAGTTTTGCAACTGTGAGTTTGAGAGATTTTGCGCCGAGAGTGGGATTGACCATCAAAAATCTATCCCTTGTAGCCCTCATCAGAATAAGGTTGCGGAGCGTATGATTCGACTTTGCTAGGGCGTCTGCAAGGTCATGCTTGCCACATCGAGTCTTTCCAAATGTTTTTGGGAAGGCGATTGTATGTGCCGCCCTATGTCATTAATAGGTCTCCTATCTCGCCTAATGGGAGATGTCCAGGTGTGTTTTTCGGTGGAGAAGTTGCTTTTCAAAATTTTAGAGTTTTCGGTTGTGCTGCTTATATTCATCGGGAGAACAACACTTTTGAACCTAGACCAGTTAGGTATGTCTTCTTAGGGTACGCAGAGGGTTTTTTTTTTTTTTTTTTTTTTGGAAGCAGGGCGGCACCTGCGGGAGTTTATAAAATAAAAGAAAGGATACAAACTTGAGGGGACAACCACTGCCCTTATAAGCTGGGAGGGCAAAGGAGCCTTACCTCGAAAAAGGAGATACATAAAATAGACGAAGGAGATAGAAATTAAAAGCTATTACATTTAGTTCTATAAGAGAAGAAGCCGTAAGAATCCAGAGCTAGCAGCCGTTTGATTTCTCCAGGAACCTCCAAAACTGACGTAAAATTTCTTTCACTTTTATGTTGATGCGCTATACTAGCCAGACGATCCGCCACCCGATTTTGTTCTCTAAAAACATGGGAAATGCTGAAATTTCTTGTTAAGTTAATGCACTTACGGAATTCATACTCATGTTGCCAAGGAGCTTGATGATTATGCATAATGACATTTACCGCCACAAGGGAATCCGTCTCTACCGTTACATTTACCAAACCCATCGATCGACATAACCAAAGACCATCACAAAGGGCCTTAACTTCCGCTTTCATGTTGGTACGGAAGTAATGATTGGAAAAAGCTAATCAACAATCCTTGATCATCTCTAATAATCCCACCTCCCGTGCACGCCAAATCTCTAGAGGAACCATCCGTGTTTAACTTAAAAGTACCCGGGCTAGGAGGATACCACTTCAACCATCTTCCTTTTTGAATGCTAGGATTTTTCACTTGAATATAAACCGAAGCCAAACACATGGAGGCGCGAAAACCACTAGGAACTTTCGGGTTATATGAGACATTCCACTCCCGGAGGCCACACAGGATTTTCTGAAAAATAGTCTCCACCTGCATCGAAATATTGTCAAACAAAGCACAACATCTTGCTTTCCAAATTTCCCAACAGGTCAGCATGAACACCCCCAAATGACAAGCTGTTATTTGCCGAACTAAACGAACCCTTGGCCCGAAGCGTGAAGAGATCCTCGTAAGTCGCGTGAAGCATACTACTAGTAATACGGCCCCTATGAAAAATCGCTACCAAGCGGGTCCAAAGCGACTGAGCAACCTCAGACTGAACAAAGAGGTGTTGAACAGATTCCTGGCAGTGTTCATTGAAGCAGCAAGAACGCATTTCGATACGATCGGAATATTACGGGAATGAAGATTGAGATCAACCGGAACCGCATTGTTGAACAGCTTCCAAATAAAGCAGCTGACTTTAGGGGGGATCCATTTTTGCCAAATCTTTTGGCCCAGCTCGGAGAAGGAAATTTGAGACGAAAGTGGTTCCAAAATCGCCGTGTCAAAGTCACCCAAGCGGTTAAAGAACGATCAATTTGTCGGGGATATTGGGATTACAAGTGATACGATTAATTTCCTGATGATGAGCATGATCAACTAAATGCTCTAATTCCTCAAAATTATTCAGGGCTTCACATACTAAAAGAGACTTGTCCATGGGTAAAGGTCCCTCTAGCCGATCTCCACACCAATTCGAGTCCCAAAAAGAAACGTTACCTTGGCCTATAATCCACCGGCTAACCTGTTGCACCTTCCACATCTGGCCTCTGATCGCCTTCCAAGGGAGAGAAGCGTTTCTGGTATCATTAAGGCCGTGGTCATCGCCGTATTTTGCCCAACAGAACCGAGCCCACAGACTATGATTTTGCATAACAATCCAAGCAAGTTTGGCATGTAGGGATTCCATAACCTCCTTGAGAGGGCGTATACCCAGACCCCCTTCTGCCAATGGTCGACATAATCTATGCCAAGCTATCCAGTGAACCCTGTGATCCCCATGCGCACCCCACAGAAAGTCAGCTAACTTCCTTTCAATGCGCAGAAGTGTGGATGACGGAATAGGAAGAGCTGCCATCGTGTAAACCGGAATGCTCCCAAGGACAGATTTAATAAGAGTAACTTTAGCGCCCAACGATAATATTTTTGACTTCCATCCATTAATACGACTAGTCACCCGAAGCTCCAAATCCTCGAAATAATGTCTACGCATACGGCCTTTAAACAGGGGGACACCCAGGTATTTCATAGGCCAGAAACATTGACGGCATCCTGACCACCGAGCAAGCTGAACTGCCCTGCGACTAGAACAGTACTTCGAGCCATAAAAACCGCTTTTCTGAGTGTTAATAAGTTGTCCAGAACTTTGTTGGTAAGAGGACATAAGATGTTTGAGATTTGAAATAGACGATTTCCCGGCATTACAGAAAAAAAGCATGTCATCGGCATACAATAAATGGGAGATCCGAACATCCCCCCGACCATGATTAAATTGCTTTATTTTCCCCTCATCTACAGATTTGTTAATGTTGTGGCTGAGTATTTCCTGGGCCAAAATGAACAGTAGAGGCGAGAGAGGGTCGCCCTGCCGAACCCCACGAGAAGATTTGAAAAAACCACAATTTTCCCCATTTATACGCAAAGAATACCACACATTATTGATGAGATTCGAAATAATCGCACAGCATTCCTTATTAAATCCATGCGCAGATAAGGCTCGGAAGAGGAATTCCCATTCAAGGCGGTCATAAGCCTTAGACATATCGAATTTAAAAACCACGTTGCCTCCCCTCACTTTTTTATCTATCCGTCTAACCAATTCATGCGCCAAGAGGACGTTTTCCTGAATATTACGACCCGGTACAAAACCAGACTGTTCCAATGAAATGATACGAGGCAATAACAAAGAAATACGAGTGGCCATAATACGCGACATTATTTTACACGAGAAGTTGCACAGGCTTATGGGCCGCAAGTCGCCAAAACCATCCGGATTAGAGACCTTTGGAATCAAAATCAAAGTGGTAGCAGTCATGCCTCGAGGAAGGGATCGCCACCAGAAGAAGTCCCGACGGCTGCGATAACATCTTCTGAATAATGTCCCAACATCCCCTATAAAACCGACCAAGAATCCGTCCGAACCCGGAGCACTGTTGGGATTAAGCTCCTTGACCGCAAATCCAAATCTCAGAGTCGAAGGAATGGTCTGTGAGAATTTTGTTATCCTCGGCGGTGATGGTCCGGCAAGTTTTGGAACAGCCCCTCGTCAATGGAGATTCCAGTAGAGGAAAATAAATTGGAGTAAAACTCAACCGCTGCAGTCCCAATAATTTTAGGATCGTCACTTGTAGTACCATCTTCCAACTGGATCTTAACCCGATTATGGTGAGCTCTATCTTTCATACTAGCATGGAAGAAGGCAGAATTTCGATCACCCTCCCTTAACCAAAGTTGTCTAGCTTTATTGGCAGCTAACTCCTCATCCCATTTAAGTAATTGAGATAACCGTTGTCTAGAGGCTGCCAACAAATCAACCACCCTGTTATCTCCCCCTTGTTGAAGCTCATATTCCAAGCTGAGAATTTCATCCTTTTCCTTCTCAATATTCCGGTGGATATGACCAAAGACGTTCCAATTCCAGTCTTTAAGAGCTCGACGAAGCAACTGAAGTTTTCTGAATAGAACGTTCATAGCCGAATCATTTAATGAAATCTGCCAAATACTTTTAACAAAATCGAAAAATTCCGGGTGATCCAGCCACATGCGTTGAAATTTAAAGCCACCCTTCGGCTTAGAAACAGTCTGTAAATCCAACAATAAAGGAGCGTGATCCGAGTCCGACGTAGCTAGATGTTGTACCATAAGACGAGGATATACAACTTTGAATGAACTGTTAACTAAAACACGATCCAACCTTTTCCATATACGGGAACCTCCGTCCTGATTATTGCACCACGTAAAGCGGCTCCCCTCAAAGCCCGCGTCTTCTAAACCAGCCTGTAGAATAAAGGAATTAAATTCATCCATCTCCGTGAAATTACAAGGAGCTCCACCAAGTTTCTCTATTGATTGGGATATAACGTTAAAATCTCCGCCAATAACCCATGGGTCAGTGCACCTATTTGAGAAAGCCTCGAGATCTCTCCACAGAAGTCTTCGGTCCTCCAAAGAGCATTTAGCATAAACTATAGTGACAGCAGACTTAAAATTAGCACCAGCTTGCACCGAAATTGTGATGAACTGATTAGAGAATTCCAACAGATCAACGGTCACACTGGATCTCCAAAAAAGCCAAATATGTGTGTTTGTTGGGGCCAACTGAAGGCACGAATCAAAACGAAGTTTTCTACAAATGGAATTAATCCGCTCGCCTTTAATTTTCGGTTCCAAAATTGCGCAAAGAAAAGGATTATGTTGTCTGATAAGTTGACGTAAGTAACGTCTAGTTGGTTTGTTTCCCACACCTCTTGCATTCCATATGATCATCGTCATGGGAAAAACTATTGATTAGATTTATGACGGGCTTTAGCCACAGCCCTATTGCCGCGAGTAGATCGTCGAAGTTGAAATTTCCTTGGTTTAGGGGCCTTACCTTTGAGTTCCTTGACACGATCACCGCAGTATTTTTTGAAGGAGTCTCGAAGCTGGACCCTATCAACATCTTCCGCTGTAAAATGGATTTCCGAATCTCTCATGGCATCCTCATAGGAACCGCCAGTAGAATGAGCTTTACCGTGCTTGCGAGGGATTTTATGAAGGATATCTGTCCATGTCTGTTCGTCTGTTCCGTGCATCGCAGCCCCTATGTTATCGTATGGGATATTCTTGTCCTTGCTATTGTCTTCTGCCGTAAAATTTCTATCAGCTAGATCAGAAGATTTTTTGGGCGATTGGGCTGGCTGTGAGCCTACTATATGGGGATTATCAAGTGCTCCACTATTTTCCGATAGGATCACGCTGGGGACAGTGCCTTCCTCTTCATCCGTTAAATCGACCAAGGCATCAAAAGAATTATTAAGAGTAACCGGTTTGACATGAGTAGGAGGAGCGTCACCATCTTCTGCTTCTTTGCAAGCTCTCTTACCTTTGTTGCTTATTGAAGGATTGGGTGGATTTTGTCCTACGCCTGTATTGTCTGTAACCTTTTCTCGTCCAAGATCATCTTTCGCCATTGAAACCGACGGATGATTAACCTCACTGCGTGTATCAATTTTTGGGGCATTAATTTCTTTATTACTTGTTTCAGGATTTGTGCCATTAACCTCTTTAGGGTCTTTCACCGGGACCCATTGGGCATTGTTGGACCGTTTAATAGGTAAGGAGTTGGGATTAACCGGTCTGTTTGCCATGTGATAGCCTTCAGTATCCTTGTGATCTTGAGGTTCTGGAGCTGTACGTCTCATCCCTTTACGGCAGTTTTCTTTCTTGTGCCCCAAGAGTCCACACCCCACACAATATTTAATATTCCCTTCGAACTCCAAGGGCTGCCAGACGCAGAGGGTGACAAAGGTTATAAATTATGGTTAAAAGAGGAACCAGGTTTTGAAACAATCATTAGTAGAGATATTATCTTTAATGAGAATGAGTTTCCTTGCTTAAATGAACCTGTTCCCCCTCCCCCGGCTCCAAATATGGTGGAGGAACCCTTGTTGTGAGTTCTCTTGTTATGATATATGATTCGTGTGGATTGTTGTTATTGCCTCGAAAATCCTCAACTTACTTGGTGTTTGTTGTGGTGTCTCTCTTCTTCTTACTTTGTGTTAGAATGAGTTAGAATTAATGCTTACTTTGTGTTTTGCATTTCTGTTGTTCTTGTTTCCTACTTTGTGTTGGAACAAGTTCCATGTATAGGCTATGATGTACCCCACTTGTGTCCATATGTTCAATGTGATTGACCCGGTACTTGTTCCAAGGTGGAGATTGTAAGTATGGCTGGGCCTGTTTGGGCAGCCCACTTTGTGAAGCCCAAACCCAAAGCAACCCAGAATCCCTTCTGCATCAGCCCGTTATGGGTTCCCGGGGGCTGAGCCCGCGCCCCGCGCGCCCTTGGTTAGGGGTGCGTGTACGTGCGGATGCGGGACACCACTGCTCTCGTTCCACTCTCCCTTGTTTAGGGGAAGACGAAATCAAAAGTGCGAGAGGAGTGCTGTCTATGATAGCGCGTTGGAATGCGCCTCGGTTACCTTTAGTGGATTTTTAATCCAATATGGGAACTTATGATTTCCCACATCAAGTTATCCCTTTTTTAGGGGATACCAGGATATGGGAATGCATTACCCTTTCATTCCCATTTTCCATTTTTTAGGGGAAAACAGAAAAGTGCAAAAAAGGATATTGCGACGCCCCCACTATGGATTTTATTAAAAAATAACCTTATGGCCCATTTCGGATCACTATGGGAGCTTTGGGTTTCCCGCATCAAGTTATCCCTTTTTTAGGGGATATCAGGATATGGGAATACATTACTCTTCCATTCCCATTTTCCCTTTTTTAGGGGAAAACGGAAAAGTGCAAAGAATGAGTGTTGCGAGGCCCCACTGGATCCAAAAAGTTTAGAGTCGCCATCTTTATTTTAAGGCAAAAATAAAGTAAAATCAGAAAAAGAAAAAGAAAACCAGAGATAGAAAACGGGTTCGGAGGCTAAGTTACGAGTTGGGAAGGTGCTAGGCACCCAACTCGCCCTTTCGGTCTCAAAATAGTTTTTTGCTAAAGTATGCTTATTGTTATATTTATTTAGCAAATAAATAAAGCATTAAAAGACAGGAAAATAAAACAAATACATCAGTGGCTACATTATTTACGGACTTGCAGCCATTTTCTTACAATAATTACAAATGTATTTCAAAATATTTGGCCATTATAACGGCTCTTTTACATAATATTTCCTATTCTAATCCGGGCAGCACAACGGTTTATATTGACTACATTGGGCCGGATTTAAATAATAACTTTAAATAATAAATAAATGAACGGGTAAATAAATAAAAAAAACGCCCTTAAAGGCTTTTACCTTTTAGAGCGGTAGTGTGCTCGCTACGTCCTTCGTGAGGAGAGGAGTCTTTTTGTTGTTGTTGTGTGGTTGTTGTTTTGATTTGGGCGAGTGGCCTTATTTTGGATGACTTTGGCTTGTTCACTCAAAGTAGTGAACTTATTTCGGAAGGTTTGGCCTTTTGGTTGGGCGGAATAACGGCTTATTTTTTGTGTATTTCAGCTCATTACTCGGGCAGAGTAACGGCTTACTTTGGGATTTTTGGGCCGGGGAAGTAAGGTGGATACCTAACTACTAGGCTAGGGATCACTTGTAACCGGTGGATTTGAGTTTTGGCGGAGTTTGGATGGGGTTTGGAAGCTTTAGTGGGCTACACACACCTATCTCACACCTCTCGTAACTATCGCTTCGAAGGAACGCGGAAAGAATTCTTTCAGCGTTTCTCTGCGATGATTTCTGAACAACTGAAGAGGGGAGCCCAACACTCTTATTTATAGGTGGGACGAGGGAGTCATCGGGAATTATCGAAATTCATCAGTAGGCCTTCGTTTGTACAACGGAGCGCCATGAGTTGCACAATGCGTTAAGTCGAGCTCGAGAGGATGACCCCCTTTGGCGCCGACTTATCCCTTCCTTGGCGGGCCCAACATGCTTTTAGGCGCGCCAGATACTATTGAACTTCAAATTTGACACTTTCACCCCTCGCAATTCAATCGTTTTGCATCTGCTTTGCCTTTCGCATTTTGACTCACAGTAACTTGACATTTGTTAAGTTTGAGCATTCTTGATATCACATGTCGAGTCACATATCGAGGGTGCGAGAAATTGGGGTGTCTGGAGCCCTCAAGCGATGGAGTCTACGGGTAACCCAAGGCTTACTGAGTAGACGAACATCGTTGATAAACAATACTCTCCAATTTCGTTCAATTAAAATGGGAGAGAAATGCAACAGGTAACAGTTATAATGCACAGTTTATCATGCTATCCAAACTCCATAACCTAGACATATTTAGTCGGTTATAACAGGTTATCATAGTTTTTAAGCAGATATGGATTTGAAGTGCTCTAATGGTCGGACCTACTAGTGTAGCGTCGCCCTCGTATTCCTTATTAAAGGAAATCGGACCAAAGCGTAGTTCGGGCCAAAACCTAAACTACAACCAAATGAGGATGTTATGTTCTTCGGGTCAAAACCCGATCAAGAACACAACAGGAAAAAGATTTTTATGTTTTTCGAAAAAGCCGTAGTCAAACGGTCGCGGACGGTCGCCAAATACGGTATGAAGATTTGAATGTTTTTCGGAAACCATATTCCAACTGGTTAATACCTATCATCGAAATATGTTAAGAAGAATTTTCAAAATTGTGTCTAGCTGGTCAATACCTTGTTTCCAAACATAATAAGAAAATTTTCAAATTTCCCGAAAACTACACTCGACCAATAAAAATCCGTCGTCGAGCACGACAAAGAAGACTTTCTTTAAGTTTTTTTCGAAAATTGTGAAAAGAAATCGTTCTTTTTTCCTTCCCTTTCTTCTCACTCTCTCTTTTTTTTCAATATTCTTCTTTTTTTTGTGTTTTTTAAATATTCATCTTTTTTGTGTTTTTGAAATATTCCTCTTTTTTTGTTTTTTTTGAAATATTCATCTTTTTTTGTTGTTTTTTTAATTGAAAACAAAACTTGTTTTGAAAAAGAGTTTATTATAGAGTCAGGGTAAAAATACTTTACCTTTCTTACCTTTCGCGTCTGGGTGGCTGCCGCGGATTCGGCTGATTTTGGCATTTTTGCCACTCTCGCCTTTTTAGGCTAGGGACTTTGTTATTTTTTTTCTTCTCTTTTTTTCTTTTTCTCTTTTTTTTTCTTTTTTTTATTTTTTTTATTTTTTTCTTTTTCTTTTCTCTTTTATTTTCTTTTTCTTTTTTTTTTCTTTTGCCACTTGAAATTTTTTTTCTTCTATGCTTACTTCGTGGCTGACCCGCTGGAGATATTTTTTTTTTCTTTGTCCTTGAATGGATGGTCGTCAATTCTTGGTTAACAAGATTAACTTTGTTAACCCTTTGTTAAGCTCAGGGACCATTTTGGAAACTTTGGAACTTGGGGACTTAAGTGTCGCAGCTTCAAATTTCGGAGGGGGGAAAGGAAAAATTCCTTTTCCTCCCTTATTATAGACGTGAAGTGAAGGAAAGGAGTTACTGCTCCTTCCTTCTTTCTCTCTTCTTTTCTCCTTTGTCTCCAGCCTTCGCCATTGTTGCTGTTGTCTTTCTTTTCTTTTTATTTTCTCAATTTTGCTCCTTTTCTCAATTTTTCTTCGCCAATTTCAGTGATTTGTCTAGCAGATGGCATTTTCTTCTCGATCCAGGAAGGGAAAAGCTCCTATGCACCCAGAATCTGACGAGAGGATGAAAGAGTTTCCTCTCTTGATCCGGAATAAGCTCAAATATCGGTACTTCCCCAACGATGATGGGATCAATATTCTCCGAGACCGAACACTCACGTGTCCAATCTTCCTCCCACCGCCGTAAGTTTTTTTTTTTTCTAAATTTTCTCGATATACTTCGGACCGCTAAATTTCTCGCTCCCGTTGGAACTTTTGGAGCATTTCTGACTTTATTAATGATGTTTATGCATGTCCTATTTATGTCTAAATGATGTAATTAAGTAGTGATGCATGAAATTTACATGATTTATTTTTGCGATGCATGATTGAACTAGTGGTCACTATTTGACCCTACTATGCATGATTTATATTATAAATGCAAATGAGGCTATATGATGCATGTTTTACATTAAAACATATTTTTGCATGCAATAGAATCACGAGACGGACTTTTCGGAATGCAATTTAAATTTTCCGAAACGCATTTTCGGACATATTTTCGGATAAAAATTGGACAAAACAGATATATTTTATGACCTTAAATTCATTTTTCATGCATGCTAATGCTACAGGTACATAGTAAATGTCATGAGAGTGTTTATTTTCATGATTGGCGGTATTTTATTTTCTTTTTAGCACACCTTATTCAATGCATCTTATTGGATAATAAAGTGCACATGATGGATGCATGCCCTACTTTACTTGATGCAAATGTAATGCAGGACAATTATAGGATGAGTATTAACATGATGCATGACTATTCCTACATTTTATTTTGTACGTGGTAAATGCAGTTTAACATGCATTTCTATGATGCTTAGGATGTAAAAATGATTATTTGAATGCAAAATAATATGCATGATCTTTTTTTTTTCTTTTTCTAAAACGTATGCTTAAATGTATTTATTTATTGAAGGAATGTACAAGAATACAACATATATTTTTAAATATACATACTTTCCTATTTTATATTTTATTAAGACTTAAAATGTTTATTGACATGTATATTTATGTATGTGTGTATTTTTTTTTATTTTTTTTGTTGTTTTTTTTTTGAAAGAATGGTAAGTGTTTATTTATATCAAAATGATTTTTTTTACTAAAAGACACTAAATGTTTATTTACATGTGAATTTATGTACACATATATACAGAAAATGGTAAGCGTTTATTTACATTAAGAATAAAAAGTTATTATTTCATGATTATCATTTTATATATATATATATATATATATATATATATATATATATATATTTTTTTTTATTTATTTATTTATTTATTTATTTATTTTTATTTTTATTTTGGCATGCTGAATTTTTATAATTCATGAAGTACAATGCATGCAACATGTTTATTATCTATTCATACTTATTTATTAAAAGACTGTACAAGGAAAAATAAGGATAGTGGACTTATGATCGATGTATTTTATACGTCGATTTTATATACTTCTATGACTTAAATTATGCTATTTCATGAGTCTTTTGAGTACTAATATATGTTTTCGGTGAGTTTTGTAAGTTTCGTGATTATTGTGAAAATACGAAACTGTGGTTTTAAGTGCAAATTACAAGGAAGAGAAAATTGAAGAAAAATAAAGATCGCAGATTAAATCGACACCTTGCGGACGCAGGTGCCTCGACCTTGCGACCGCAAGGTAGGCGTGTTGACCATCGGAGAAACAATCAAAGAAACCAAAAGCCGATGTATCGAAACCTTGCGGACGCAAGTATCCAAGACTGCGACCGCAAGGTAGGCGATGCGACCTTTTCGGATTTTCACACTATTCGATCCAATCACAACTCCCGAGTATATATAGAAGTCAGATGCCGAGCCTAGATAAGGAGGACGGCTGGAAGCTCTCTTTACATAGATTTTAGGTAGTTTTAGATTGTATAACATAGTTAGGTTTTGTAATTTCAAGTATTGAAGATCAAATCATGTCTCCCATCATCTCCATGTGCTGTTCATCGTCTATGATGAACTAAATCATCCCTAATCTAGGAGGTGGGAGGTAACTTGTATCGAATTTATGTTTTGATTCATATATATATGTCTATTCAATGCTTGTTGATTGTGTTGTTTATCAACCCCTATATTATTTTGCTTTGAACAAATGAATGTAATCGCAAATAATAAAGGCTTAGAGGTGCGGATAACTGCATGACCGAGTGCATATGTCGTACACTGGCTCACCAACACAATAAATTGGACCTATCGATGCACGAGAGTGATAAGTTAGGACCAGGTTCTTACATGATCTAGGTGACAGATAGATCATAAATCTAGGTGACAGCTAGATTGATAGTTCCTGTGCTTAGGATATAGAATGGGTGAATTTTATGGGATGGAGGCGAACCAATTGTTCAACAAACTATATCTATTTTTAGTGAACGAACCCAAGACATTGAATGACATTTTTATGAATTGAACATAAAGGAGATATAAGTGAAACCCAGAATCCTAGATTTCCACTCACCATAAGATCTTCATATCTGTTATTACTCTCTAATTAGTTAAACATCTATAACTAGTAGATTAGAGTAGAATTAAACATAAAAACCCCCTTAGGTTAATAATTTGCTATCTATAATCGCACTGCTCGTGATCACTTGTCTCGTGGGTTCGACCCTTGCTTCCGAGTCTATTCTATAATAGTCTTGTCCACTTGCAAGGAAATAGATAAAATAAAACATCGATCAACTTACCTTTTCCTTCTTTTTTTTTTCAAATTCGCAGGGAATTCACGAGGGTGCGGGCAACATGCGCCAATGTTAAGGAAATCTATGCCATGTTGCACGAGGCAGCGCAACTTTTGGTGGAGGGCTCTGGTTTTAGTACCTTCATGCATTCTTTCACACTTCACCCAAATTTTATCCGCCTATCTTTGATGCGCTGACTCTCTACGGTGGGACACCACCCATACCTTCCATTTCGCTTGGGAGGCGACCATGACCCGGTGACATTGCCGCGATCACGGGCATTCCTACCAGCATCGGGGAGACCCTGGCTCCTGACTTTACTCTCCATCGGCGTAGGGAGGAGGTAGTGGACCTCCTGGGCTTTGAGCCGGAATTCAAATCGGCGGATAAGATTTTTATCTAGGCGTGCGAAGATGGCTTTCAAGAATTAATGCCGGCGGGTGCCGCGAATGATATAGCTGTCGTGACTCGAGTGGCTGGAGTTTTTATTTTTTTTTTTTTCTTTTTTTTTTTTTTTTTCTTGGCACATTGCTCTTTGCCAACTCCTCTACCACCCACGAGAGTTTCCGTTCGGCTCCGCTTGGCAGATTTTGAGCGGATCCTTCGTATGATTGGGGACAAAGGTGTTTGGCCGAATCAGATGCTTCTATGGATAGGGCTGCGAATGATTCGCCAACTTTGAACGGATTTGCCTGGCGTGGGAGGTATATGCCCTTTCCTGCTTTTGCTATTTTTCTCTTCCTTTTTTTTTATGTATACTCTTTTTTATTTATTTTTTTAACACAAACTTTCCCTTTTTTTTATTGATAATATATTTTTTTTTCTCTTTTTCTCTTTTTTTGCAGGTCTGGGCCTTCTCATTTTTTCATTTTTTGTCGGGTCCTCTCATTCGGCGAGTTCACCAGCCTCCATACTTGTCCCAGTACGTTGATGATAACAGGGTTTATCCGACCCAGGACGGTGGTTGCAAAGATAAGGAACGAGTGCTGGAACAGATTGTTAGCTCGAGTCCTGGTACAGTGCACTTCCTTCCTTGGGAGGGCTCGGAGGGCATTATGCGGTTGCTTTGGGACTCAGCCTGGGATCTGATTGATGGTTTCCATTATGGTGGATTCCTTATACATGGGCGAAGCGGGTGAACCGTCAAGCATCGATCCTCTTTAGTGCTTCCAGTGGTGCCTCCTCGGCCTCCCTTCTGGGTGATAGAGCCCAATCGACTGCCAAACAGGTATCAATACCTGGCGAAATACCTCATGCCAGCGACAGATTATCCAATGATGGCGTATGAGGATTTCCTGAGATTAGTGCTGCATCCCCCTTTTTCTGCTCCTGTTGTGCCTAGGCGGCATTCTGATGTTTCGCTTAGGCGAGTCGTTACTTCATCTCGGCGAGAACGATGTTTCTGAGTCCGATGATATGTTCTCTACCTTTCAAGATCGGTGGGGTGGTATACGGTAGAAGCGAGTTCTTCCTGATGTCGAGATTCCCGAGGAGCGTCGTGTCCCGGAGCAGGCTCATTTGGTAGACACATTTACCTTTATTGTCTCTCTTTCTTTATCTCTCTTTTTTATTTCTTGCATCTATCTCCCTTTTTTTTATTCATGCACGCATATATATTTTTTTCATCATTTTTTTTTGTATGTATGTCTACTATATATCTTTTTTTTTTGGAGACTAATACATTCTCTCTTTTTTTTTTTAGGTGAACGTGTCTACTTATAAGAAGCTGCTGCGGGGCTTTTTCAGTATCAGCAAACTTTATCAAAAACTTGCTGATGAGTTCTCTTGCAGGGGGAGTAGCACAGCGCGACGGCCCAGACGTTGAGGTGATGATGATGACGATGATGATGATGATGATGTCGGGTCGAGCCATGGCCGGGGCAGAGGTCGGGGGTACAGAGCTGGTGGCACAACAGGTCCCTGGGTCATGGGTGGTGGCCTTAATAGGAGTCAGTCGTCCCGAGCGTATTAGCTCTTAATTCCTGCGAATATTAGTCTTTTCTCTCCCTTTTTTTTATTATTTTTTTTCGTAAAAGAAACATGTACAGACATTATGATATAATGCAATATAATTGTATATGATGAAATATATTAAACATGCAAAATTAAACACACAGAAAATAAAGCTATACCAGACATCTAAAGGATAATGGCACGCTGTACTTTAAGAGAGGGAGTTTATGAGAATACACCTTTGGATCGGAGTGGGCTTTTCTGGTGATACTAGAACAAAGAAATGGCCGCTTCCCTTATTTTTTCGATGCCCTGTGGCTATTGAACCCGTGTACATAGCCATCTTTCATAGCCTCTCTTTCTTTCTCGCGATCAGTCATAGGAGCGGTGGACTGTCGGACAATTAAACCAGGATACCAAGCAGAATTTTCAGCACAGTAGAAGGCACTTGGCGCGGCCATATAGAGGGTATGGCGCGACACCAAGGGAGGGTTATGGTGGCGCCCTGACTTTTCCTGTGCAGCCACTGTTCATTCACTATTTACGCATTGTGCACCGAACTGTCCGTTTCTTCAGTTTTTGGTATAAATTCAGACGGAGACCGGCCTGATTTCATACCAATTCATTTCATCTCTTCTCTTTACAATTCACCAGCTCTCTTCGTCTCGTTGCTGCTTTTAGCCGTATAAAATTCCTTGCATCTCTTTTATAAATGGCGCGTATTCCTACGGCTTTGGAAATGAAGTTTATGAGAATGCCACATTTTTGGATTCTCTCCTGCGATCCGACGGCGGAGGACTGGTTTGATCATCTTTTGGATTCAGTGCCTTACGTCTGGCGGAATGTCATTATTAATTGGGACATGTTGAAGGGAGCCGCCAGGTTTTGGTCTCCTCAGGGCCATTTATTTAACTTCGGCATGAATTAGATGTCCTACTTTTGAGGAGTTACGTGCGATT
>JABEVN020003560.1:0-17732 GCA_013146195.2 Codonopsis lanceolata | reverse complement strand
CACGCCAGAAGCGATAAAAATATTCCAAGTATCCACAGATTACTCTGGCGATCCCTCCACCCTTTCCCACAAATAACTACAAGATCACCGCACAATCACCCAAAAAACTATCCCTGTAAACTTTATTATCGAAAACAGAAGGAATCTTCCCAGTAAGGCGATTATCTGACAAATTAAGCATACTGAGCTTCAAATTCTGCATCCCAACTGGAATTCTTCCCGAAAGCAGATTATTTGAGAGATCAAGATAGTTAAGCACAGGCAAATTCCCAATTCCATCCGGTATTTTACCCGTTAATCCATTCTTAGCCAAATTAAGCTCATTAAGCTGCTTCATCGACTCAATCCTCGCAGGAATTCTCCTACAAGATCATTATTACTGAGATCAAGTTTTTCCAACTGATGCAATTGCGTCAACATGTCCGGTATTTGTCCACTAAATTTATTATCATTCGCCCGTAACTTCTGCAATTTCACTAAGGATCCAACTTCATTAGGTATTGTTCCAGAAAATCCATTTTTCCAAATTTCAAGAGTGGAGAGATTAGATGCACCAGAAATCATGCTTGAAATACTCCCAGAAAATGAATTATCAGCAATATCAAGAAGATAGACATGTGGCAAGCCCCAAAACCCGGCGGGAACTTCCCCAAATAGCCGATTACTAGTCAACCGTACCCGCTTCAAACTCCGGCATCTGGCAAGATTTCCCGGTATTCCACCGTTAAACAAATTGGAAATCAATAGAAGCTCCGACAACCTACCCTTTTGGCATAAGTACGGCGGAATTTCACCTGAGAAACTGTTATACGATACGTCGATGGTTTCCAGCGGCGAGTAACGACCAAGTTGGCTCGGTAATGACCCGTTGAACTGGTTGTTGAATAATCTGATTTCGAACAGGTTTGGGGACTGAGATATGCTTTCCGGCAAAGGACCCACCAGTTGGTTTTGGTAGAGACCGAGTGACCCGAGTGGCAATTCGCACAACTCGTTCGGTATAATTCCTGTTAACTCGTTCACCGACGCGTCGAATCGTCTCAACGTCGTGAGGTTGGACCAATGAGTCGGTAACTCGCCGGTGAACGAGTTGCTGAACAGCTCGATCTGTACGATAATGGGGAGGCGAAATATGACACTGGGGATTGGCCCGGAGAGGTGGTTGTACGACACGTCGAGATTAGTGAGTCGACTCAGTCGATCAAAAGAATCGGAATCTGACCAATAAAATTACACCCGCTCAACCATAGGTAATCAAGATTGGTAAGGTTACCGATTTCTGGAGCGATTCGACCCGGGGAAAACGGGTTGTAAGCAAGATCAAGCACTCTGAGGGTAGTTATGTTGGAAATAACTGTCGGGATTGTACCGTTGAGGTAATTTCCGGTGACGATGAGCGTTTCTAGACGACGGAACGTACCGAAAGTATCGGGAATGGTGCCGAGAGGCTGTTGCCGTCTAAATCGAGGTACGCGAGGTTGGGGATGTCGGGGAGGTGGAGGGGATGGGACCCATGAGGTAATTTTGTGAGAGGTCGAGGTGGGTGAGATTTTGACAGTTGGAGATGGAGGGAAGGAGGGAGGAGTTAATGGAGTTGTTGGGGAGAGAGAGCATGGAGAGAGAAGGGAGGCGGCAGAGGAAGGTAGGGAGTAAAGGGCCGGCGAGGGAGGCGGATGGAAGGTTGAGAGAGGTGACGGAGTGGGTTTGTGGGTGGCAGGTAACGCCGGTCCAATTGCAAGGGGTGTCGTCACGGAGGTTCCAGTTGGAGAGAACGCCGGTTGGGTCGGTGAGGCTGAGCTTGATGCGGTGGAGGTAGAGACCTTCTTGGTTTAGAGAGATAGTAATTTGAGGTTTTAGTAGAAGAAGAAGAGTGAGAAAGTGGAGAAGAAATTCCGGAGTAGCCATGGCTGTCACCGAGAAAGATACAGTGTTTGAGTATGTGTGTGTAGGAACGAGAGAAATGTGTGTTTGAGGAGGAGGGAGGGAGGGAAATGTGGGGAGGTTTGAAGGAAGCCAAGTAAGACAAATGTGTTTGTTTATACTCTTGTAACTTTTGTATTTATTTATATGAGTTAATTACATGAAAAAATGTGAACTATTTTAGTTCTTTTTTTCAATCAAAACATTTCATAAAAAATTGGTTAGTTTTTGTAATAGGAAGGTGACTGAGCATCCTAGTAGCAGTCTACGTGGACTAAGCGGAAGAGCTCAAGTCTACGTTATTCTTCCCGTCAAAAATAATTTTGTTATAAATCTTGTCTTATTTTGAAATTTCAAAAACAACTGAATCTTTGACCTGATTTTCACAAATTTAATAACTTGGTTTTGAATTTTGTTTTCATGTAATAATTAAAAAAATTAAGAGAGGGAAAAGAAAAAGATTTGTGCTAAATGACTCAAATTGATACGGATCAAAACATTTAAAACTACCTATATCATTTGACAAATACATATTTTGGTTCAAATTTATTATTAGTAATTATTAGTAACTTTTCATCCTCTCCTCGTGATTTTTTGCATTAATAGAAAAGAGTAATTTATGTTAAATACTTATTTATTATTTTAAATTTTATAATATTATTCAATTGAGCTAGATCAAATTGATCGGTTAAAATTTATTGTTTTGAATAATCTTTGTCTCGTCGATGACTCGCTAACATCAATTATAATAAAAATGAATAGTACTAAAAAAGGAAGGTCACATGAATAGCTTTAGTTCTTTAGTATTGAATCTCACCGTGTGTAATAAATACAGATCGATGATTCATCCCAGATGTACTTAGTTTGAACATAGGTATGACTTACATCTTAACATGTTTGCACTTATCCAAGGATTGTCATCATTTGACAATATAGTTAAATTTTGGTAATTTTTCTGCTCTGATTTCTCTCAAAGTTGTGCACACCACATACATCGATGTGTATAACAATGAAATATTATAGAAATGATATATATAATATAGATATAAATTTAGAAAGTCGTCTCTTAACGTGAAACATTTTAAATAGTATAAAAGATTATTTGTCTAAAACAGAGGTAGTAATTGTCTTGAACACACGAATTAAGAAAATATAGTTGAATCTATTATAAATATTAATATAATATGTAATTTTCTTTAAAACCAAGTGCATGTGATTTTATCATTAAATTAATTAAAAAATTAAAGATAAAATGGTAAAACAAGTCAGGGTTCATTTTGAAATTTTAACAATTGTATGAGGTTTGTATTACATTCAAATTTGTGAAAATCTGGTCAAAGAATGAGTTGTTTTTAAATATCAAAATAGAACAAGGTTTATAATAAAATTGTTTTTGGCGGAAAGAATGATATGGACATGAGCTCTCCCGCCCAATCCACGTAGGCTGCCACTGGGATGTCGAGTCACCTTCCCGTTACAAAAAACTAACTAGTTGTTTACGGAAGGTTTTAATTGGGAAAAAAAGTTTGATTGAGGTTTTACATGTAAAAAAAACAACACATGGTTCAAAACGAAAAATCTAAAATAGGTCAAGGTTTTTATGCAATTAAACATATTTATATAGGGAGAGGCTATTTCCACTACAATTTTTACTTATCCACTACATCCTTAATAATTGCATTAAATAAATACATGTTTGGACAAAATTACCCCTTAAGTACTTGCCTATTTTAAGTTGATTAATCAAGTTACTTCCCTAATTACCTTTTAACATTATTTTTGAGTTCAAACATTTATGAACAACATAGTTATTCTATTATTATTTTTACTTTTTGCAATGATTTTATTAATTAATCTTATGACTAAGGTTATATTGTATAATAAAAAAATATTGTAAGGACATTTTTTCTACCAAACTTTGAGTAACTATATGTTCATTGGCTATGGAAAATATTTAAAGTGAAATTTAAAGGATGCAATAGTAAAATAATTGAATAGTAAAATCATAATATGAAATAGTGTCGTAATATTTAATTATTTTGTCTACCTTTATAATTGATTTGAAAATTTAGTTCTTGAGTTGATTGAAACCAATATTCATATTAATATCTACCATAATAATTAAATTGATATTTTAAAATAATATTTTTAAAATAAATTAGAATATTAATATTTTATAATAAAATATCCAATATAATCCACTACAAGAAAACAGAGCATTTGAAACAGAAAATTCGGTTGCAAAAAATGAAAATCCGTTAAAATTAGACGATTGAAACGGAAAAAGTTTGTTGCAAATTCCGTTTGGAAAACCCTCGTTGCAAATTTTGTGCAACCGTATGTATTCCGTTGCATGATATTGCAACGAAAACCGAGCGTTGCAATTTCAATTTTTTCAGTTGCAAATATGCTTCCAATGGCAGTTGACGTCCGTTGCAAATAGCAACTAATTTTTTCTGTTGCATTCTTGCAACAAACTTTTTTCGTTGCATTCTTGCAACAGACTTTTTTTGTTGCATTCTTGCAACAGATTTTTTTGTTGCATTCTTGCAACAGACTTTTTCGTTGCATTCTTGCAACAGATTTTTTCGTTGCATTCTTGCAACAGATTTTTTTGTTGCATTTTTGCAACAGACTTTTCCATTACAATGTTTATATATTTCTGTTGCTAGTTCATAATTGAAATTTTTTTTAAAAAATTATTATTGCAACAAAAGATACCGTTGCAAAATTTAAATCATAAAATCTTTGTTTTTATAAAATTTATATATTATCGTACATGATTGAACATTTCATATTTCACATTTTACAAAAAAAATTAAATCTAAAATCAAACACTTAAAACAAGTCAAGTTTAAGCATTTCATTCAAAAGTCATTGTCAAAGTGTCGGGTTACATGAAAGTGTGGAGAATTTTGAGAACCTCCAAGTGACTAACAAAAGGCATTGTCTAACTATCAAACTACATAGACGTTGATGGAGGTTGTTGGGCTCTAAATGACCAAATTTCCTCTTGCATTAGCTTGAAATCAGCTTTGATTTGCTCCATTGCCGTAGCATTGTCAGCTTGTATTTGTTTTTGAATATCTTCTCTCACTTGTTCTACTATTTCACAAAGCTTATCATCACCCACAACAAATTTCCCTTGAATTATGTTTCTAATTCCAGTAGCAACACAAGGAAATTTGATACCATCATCATGCGGCGGAACTACCAACCTGAAAGAAAATTGGATCATCTTACTTGGTAGAGAAGGATGGAAGATTCACAATGAAGTATGATGTATACACTTAATACTTATAAAACATTTTCATGCATAGAACTTGTGGAGTGAAAAGTGAATAAGTATGATATTCTTGACATGCTTCAGAACCTCATTTGACAGATTGGCACATCCAATAATATCAAAGGGATAGAATCATCAACAAGTAAAAGGTTATTAAGACAATAAATCAATGTTCACGAAATATCCTCAGACAGCTTTCAACTTGGTCATTAAGCTCAGTTTCAAGGATAAATGTTACCAAAATACAAGCATAGACGACATAAAGTTCAAATAAGAGAAACCAGTGCATGTCATAACTGTTCTATATCACGTAACTTTTCATCTGTAGGAACTGTTATGCTGACTACAACTTGCCATGGTACTTGACTAGGAGTCATTTGGATACTATTCCCCTCCCCTAACTGTGGGCGTGGCCTTCATATCACCATTTAACTCATTAGGATACTTAGACTAGATGCTCGTTATATTTATGAAGAAACCCTTCAAACCGTCTATTGAAGGTTCAGTGTCCGTGTCAGCAATTCCTTAAATAAAAAAGTGCTAGTTTTTGCAACCAGACCAACAGGATTGGAAAAGCAAGCAACAGTAAGAAACTGTTTGAAACTGTTTCGTCTCGGAACTTTATGTTGTATCTGTTGTATCCTTGAAATTGAACTTTATGTTGTATCTGTTTTCAAACTGTTTGAAAACTTCTCTGAAAACTTCAGAACCCAATTTTGTATCCATGTCAGAAATCCAAACCTGGTATTATTTGGCAATAACCAAGTGATGGGAATTCACCAACCACCTAACAATTGCAAAATGAAACTTCAAATTCTCATTTTTACTACTACTCAAATGAGCTTTGGCTCAATCACTTTCAATTTGTAGTACTCAATTATGTGCTATACCAAAAAAAAATTCTCTTTTTTATAGGGAAACGATAATATAAGAGGACATTTGGAATCTGACATGAGAAAACTAATTGAAAGTATATTTTGTGTGGAGCTTGATGTACAAAATGAATTTCTATAGTTTACTTTACTGTGTATGGAAAATTGCAAAATCAACCAAGCTGCAAGCTGATCTTGAAAAAGGGAGTTAACTCAAATGGCCACCAAAGAGAAAGTATCCAATTAGCAAACTGAAACTCTTAAATAACGCCAACTGAAGCAACATCGTAGTCTATACTATAAACTACTGAAAGTAATGCCTCGCTTCCGTTATTTTTTAAGGTGTAATCCTAGGTGTAATGTTGTGTTTCCTTTCTTTCAATCAACTTTTCTTTCCTATCTCCTACAACATCTGAAGCATATATACAGTCAAGTAATGTTATCAAAACAGAATTTCCAGGAATTTTATGTTTCCCTTACATATTCTCTCATGCATTTCTAATCCTAGGTGTAATGTCACATTTCCTTTGTTTCTTTGATACAACTTTTAAATCTAAGTACCTTCTTTATTGTTCTCCTATATTTCACAATTTACTTAATCCTAATCATTCATGTAAACAAAGAATAACCCTACCAGCTGGACCCTAATAGTATAAATTTCTGCCAACAGCTTGACAGTGGCCAAAACAGCGCCTCAAACATCCCTTTTTCATGATTAATCAAAGCACAGATGCACCAACAGGGTCTCTGCGGCACTGAATACATATTGGGTTCAGGTACGCAAGGGATATGGCTGGCTGCATATGATAAGTCTGAGATGACTTTGAATACGACCAGGTAAGGGTTTGAAAGAAAAAGTTTTCTAAATGCAGGGGCTTCATATGACACGCAATAGATCAAAAAAGCCACAAAAGGGGAGCAATGAAACTGAGGGGTTAGTCCGAGAGGCAGTAGGGTTAGCTCGCCAGCATCTAGAAGGTTATTCCTAAATGCATAGGCCAAGAGTTAGGGTACATTGCTACTGCTACCATAACACATTCAATCCAATTGGTTTAGGGCTTTTCTATAGAATAGATTCTTCCTACTGCTAACTGCCAAGCTACCTTCAGTGGCGAAGCCACTTGGAGTTTAAGGGGGTTAGGTGGCCCCATTGATTTTGGACAATTGATAATTTAGTACAATAAATTTGTAAGGTTTTACAACTAGTACTACTACTACGAATGTTAATATTATCATGGCTTATGTGGAACAGACTGACAAGGATTGCTATTGTTAGAGGGATCTATGCTGTTCATGATGAAGTATGTTAAATTTTGCACTAGCATCTGTCAATATTCCTTAAAATTCATAGTTTTACTACTTGCATAGAGGAAAAACCATGAAATAATTCGTTTTCTTACTTATAGTTCCACAGTCAATAGTTAAAATAGATTCATATGACCATAGAAAACAAACCTCATTAATAGCAATCCATTCCTTGATTTTTGAAGAAGTTGTGCTGGCACCAATCCAGTTAAGTTGTTTCCTTTCAAGTTTCTGCAATGAAAGAGTAAAACACACATCATGCCAAATTATCAATGCATGACATGATATTAAAATACCAGCTCAAGGGATTAGTAACTTACAGGACCTTCAAGGAAGCCAATCCAGTAAGAAAGTTTGGCACTGGTCCAGTTAAGTTATTGTACGATAGATCCCTGAAACGTCCATTGAAAAGAATCCCTTATTTAACATAAGGAAATTTGGTACCAATTTTTTTAGGAATTATCAATCTTAGTTGACCAGACCAGCATAATCACAAAATTTATAGATGGTGCAATCATCCTAGTCAATCCGCTCGAGGAAAGATTCCTGATCACAAGTTTTAAAATATGATGAGTAACGAGATTATGTTGGGTAAAGTTTGTATTGGCACTTAAATGAGACATACAAGGATATGATCCTAGGGGAATCAAAACCATTACAGCTGCAGTTAACACCGACCCATACAAAAGCCTTAGGCAAACAAGGATCTCCTTGCCAGTTTCTTATCACCGAATACCTAGACTTGAGGGTCAACATTGCATCAACTAATAGACAAGATGAAGAAAAAGTGTTAGAGCCAAAAGAAATTCCTAAAGTAGATTGAAATATGCTTGGGTGGTAACATACCATCATTATCATCTGTTTGTGAGTGCAAAATTTCTCTCAAATTATATAAATCTCAAGAGCATTGATGATCGGAGGTAAGGTTGAATCGCTAGTTTGGTTGATTGTAACTCTATAGATGGGACTAACAATTTCTGGAGATGTGCTGTATACAGTACTCGCAGATAAATATGCTGGAGCAATAGGTCCACCGGTCCTTTTTTGCTGTCTGATGCAAGTGAGTTATAGGCTTTGCATAAGATTTAAGAAAAACAACCTAGGTGCTAAAGGTTTTTTCTTGCCAAAGTTCCACCCAAAGAAAGTTTGAAAGACAAATAATGGAAAAAACATAACCCTCGTGATTTAGTGTTATAAAGAATGCTTAGGAATAAAATCTAGCAAAGAATGCACATGTTGAGAGCTTATTACGGAAAATAATGATTAGGAATCAGCCCAGATAACTGGTAAATGTTCCAAATGCATTGATAAGCATTTGCAATACAGAATCTTTCCAGAAGTAAATTCTTAAGTCTTTGAAAGTAAAAAGATTTATTTTCAACAAAAACACTTTCTTTTCAAATAGTTCAGGAAGAGACCGTATATTCAAAGTGATTAACAACGTACCAAACTTGGGTCATTGACAACACCAATCCAATTTTTATGCCCTATGAATTTCTCAAACCAAGAAAATACGAACAAAGATAAACATATAGCAACTTGTAATGTCTCTTACATGGAAGCGAGCAATTGTATTGAGATGTAACATCAATTGAAGCTGGTGAAAAGACTTCCTAGAATTTCAATTGTATTGATGATGTCTCCATGAATCACATGAGCAGAATCGCCTTTGTACAATTGAAGTCATGCTTGCCTAGAAGCTTGTCGAAAGAACTTTCTTGATAATATCGATAGATAGTGAATCATAAGGATGTGCATTTCCAATCGCTTTGTCCGGGTTTGTTCTAATATTTCATTCTCAATAATTAGTATCAACCATTTAATGTCATATTGCTGTTTCTGATTATTGTATGCGCTTAGTTCAGGGCTGTGATGCTTCAGTGCTCTTAGACACAATACCAGGAGTACAAGCTGAAAAAGATCATCCTACCAACAAGGAAGCTTATGAGGTTTTGAGGTTATCGACAGTGCCAAAGCTGAAACCACGGAAGACCCCTTGCATAGCCAAGGAGAGAAGAACAGCAGGGGCACCAAGTGATCGTAATGTCATATACTTTAAAGCTGGCATTAGCATAGGAGAGCCCTGTTTAAGAGAGAAAAGGACATTACTAGCTAAACTCTTGTTATATGGAAGTGTTACATGATAATGCTTGTTATAAGGGATACCATAAACTACCAACGAAAATACATGATAGTCGAAGAACAATAGAAGCAGGGGAAATTTAAACTGCCGGATTTAGTATGAAGAGATACTTACAGATTTCACACCCATCAAGCCCAAAAGCGGTTTTGCAAGACATATGAGAAACATGGTTTCTAGCATACCAAGCACCACAGCAATTATCAAAGCTGTTGATGCTGAAGGGATATTTCTTTTTTCACTTTTAGACTTCATGGAGATGTTGCCTATGGCACTTGGAGATATGCACGTAACTTTCTTGAAATCTGATGAATAATAAAAGCTATGATGTATTGTTGACCAATAATGTGAAAAATCGTGTCAATATATAGTAATCTTCACGCTTAATCTGCTGTAAACCAAGAAGATAGAGAGCATACCATCATCTGGAGGCAGCTTGCTGTCTGCTGCTGAACTTTCTCTGAATTCTCGAGCGCAACAGAATCCACAATCGAGTTTTCTATGTCATTAACTTTGGCTGAACCCTTCTCCAGAATCTCACCTTTTGCAGCTTCACTGGTCATTCTTCCAATAGTCTCTTCCTCGGCGACAAATGAGGTTGTAATACTGACAAGTGGTTATATGGCCACTTTTGAGACTTGATTAAAAAGAGCAATAGAAACTCCCACAGCTGCAATCTGCACTGCACCTATACACAAAATAGTATCGAATTTCAAAGACCACAAATGTCAGAAAAAAATCATTACTCAAGATACTTGCTAATCATTCATAGCCCAAGAAGATGGACTAGGGTGAAATTCTTAAAGCAGAACTTGGAAAATGCTATAAAAGCATACCTATTAACAGTAGTAAAATCTGACAAACTACTCGAGAAAAGCAATATATATATATATATATATATATATATATAGAATATGAAGGCACATACCTAAACGGCCTATGAACGCAGTGTCTATTAGAGAAGCGATAGGGTCAGCAGCTAAGGCCATGGCAGCAGGTATTGCAATAGCTAGTATCTCCTGTCCAAGTGAGTCCACTTTGAAGACTCGGCTAGAACCCAATTTAGAATCAATAATCAGGAGTTTAAAACAAAATCATTAACCATATATACATGAATGCAAAGTAAGATCATAAATCATTAACCATAACACTGCGAATGGTAAGGAGGGAATGTATAATACTAAAAGACGATGATACCTAAAATCTTTGAAGAAAACAAGGATTGGCATTCTCCGCTTACTCTCAGCGGGAGGCACAACTCCAACCTCAGTCATGATAACTTTTAAGCGAAATTAACAATTGTAGTTCAGATGACTGACAACGAGGGGGAATTCAAGAGCTCACAATGCAGATGCGTTCACCAAGCCGTTTTGTCGTTCCCTGAAACAAGTAGCTCTCGCTGACTAAGATTCAATATCCTGCAGTGTATAATGGTTTAATAATGCAGAAGTGTGACAATGTAGTTTCAATATTAGATTAGAACAAGTTACTAACGATAATTTCTTTTTTCCTGAAGGGACTGCACTAATTCTTTCCAATATTAATAAACTAGTCACCATTATAACAAATTGTTGTTAGTGAAATCCAACGTGTGTTATCCGATAGATTTTTGCAACGTTCTTTTGGGGCGTCCATGGCAGCATGATGGCTACGTCATTCACGACGGGAGAGAGAATACTTATGTGGTAACAAAAGAAAAAAAAGTTTCGATTAATTCTGTCTACCACAATGAAGGAAGACGACAGCCCGGGGCCATTACAGGCTGCTCAAGAACTGAAACAGGAGTGTGATATAAGGGCTAGCGAGTCGGAAAGTAGTTAAGTTGCAAGAAAAACACAAAGGGTTTGAAAGGGATGAAGAAAGCGAGCGCGGGGTTGTTTTGACAAACAAAGAAAACTATGTACAGGACATTGAGTTTAGTGTTGTTTCGAAGAACATAGTTAAGGGGACTGCTTCAAAGGAAAGTCTCGGCTGTGGGGAGAATATGGAAGAAGGCAGCGGACTTAGGTGTGATAAAGCGCAATGGGAACATCAGAAACGAGACGACAAGAACGAAGTGGGTAATTTCGATACAAGCTTAGTCACGAATACTTCTTCAGTCCAGAATTGCTATTATAATGGGTTTGGGTTAAAACCCAATCAATGCATGATGCTAAGCACGGAAGAGGTGATTGAAGAGGCAGAATTTCTCATCAACTTCTCTTTGTTCATTAAACACAATGGTAAAATGGAAGGGAAACAGGAAGGTACATATTACTTGACCAAGGTGTTTTTAAAGTTGACAAGGATCAAAGCCGAAACATTGGGTTGTGAATTAACTTGGGTTTTCAATGAGTTTAAACAACCTTGGGGAGGTGAATTGAAGGACAAGGAAAAAAGGAGTCAAGTTCAGACCTGTTTTAAGTAAAGAAAACGATCGTGGCGTGGTTACGAATACGAACCAAGAGGGATGTCTAAAGCAAGTCGTGGATAGCAAGGGTGAGAAACTCAACACTAGTACTTCAATCATATTGCCACAAGTCCGAATTTTAGTAGTTTGTTTCAAAGTTTGATTGTCCGTCAGATTTCTTTACGTCGAGTGAGTGAAGTTCGACCGGTGAGTCCGCCTATCCCTTATTTATTTTGTGCGCGTATTCAGGGGCTGTTGCGGGGCTGTTTTGGACTCGTGTTGGGACAGCTTGTTTGTGTAGTTTTGGGCAGTTTTTTGGCTGATCGAAATTGGTGTTACAAGGCTACGCTAGGGGCAGGATTTGCAAGGGTTATGTTCTGAAAGACGGGGCTGTTCGTGAAGGAATAATCGTGCGGTTTGGTTAGTCCTAAAGCTGGAACAAAGTAATAGTTTATTAACAGATTATTAGGAAGTTTTGGGGTCATTTTTGGCAGGTCTTGTGTGTGGGAGTTGCTGGAGTTTTCGGACCAGATTTAGTACTGTTTTGAAGGGGGTTTTGGAGCAGTTTCAGGACTGTTCGGAAAGCTGAAGCAGATTGGTGGTGTTCAGATTTTTACACGGCATCACAAAGTCCCCCAAATTGAATTCCACAGTTTGGCCATTATAAATACACTCACACACACACATACTCTTCTTAATTGAGGGAAAGTATTGCAATTTGAACATTTCAAAGATGCTAATAATCAGAATACCAACAATTGCTACAATTTCATACATGATGGGACTTGGGAGTTCATATTTCATACCTTGTTTAATTCGGCAGAGCGGGAATGAGATGAGATGGTGTTTGGGCGTCAGAGGAGACGCCGGTTTCGCTGGAAGAAGACGCACCAGTTCTGGTGAGAAATTGAGAGCGAGGCAAGGGTGAGAACGAGAGGTAGATAAGAGAGGTTGAGGGGCAAAATAACCGAGTGTTTACTGGCTAGGTTAGGTTAGGTTGTGAACTAAGGAAAGGTAAAAAAACGTCTTTTTAGACTAGTTTTTTCAATTTAATAAAATAAAATTCATATAGGATTAATTGCAACTAAAATTGAATAAGGAATTTGAAACCAATGTTTTATCTGTTGCAAAATCCCTTGTAAAATTAGGCGGGTTTCTTCCCTCCAATTTTTCGTCCAAAATAGAATGTCAATTTTTTTAGTTTCAAAATATAAAAATCTTATATTAATAAATGCAACTAAACTTGAAACGGAAAATTGAAACGGAAGCTCATCTGTTTTAAAAACCATTGCAAAATTAGACGACATTGAAACTGATTTCAATTCTGTTGCAAAATTTCGTTTCAATATTTGACATCATTTTTCCCTCCAACTTTTTCCCCCCAAAAAAGGAGGCGGCTAATGGGTTTCCTCGTTAAAAATTATTTGTCCACTCATATTGTAACTGAATTCAATTCTGTTGCAATATTCTGTTGCAGTTGCCCTATTTTCTTGTAGTGAATATGAGACTTAAACCAAGTCAAGGAGTTAATGAATAGGCTTGAATACTTCTACTAAGTTAAACAACAATCAAGAGTATCAAAACTCTGAAATATGCAACGTACACAAGACTCAGTTCCATGCATTGAATCAAAAACAAAGGTTGTAGGAGCTTGTATATACTTAAGGAACACCTCAAACATGGAGTCTAACACATCCAAGCGTACTCAAGATAATCATGTAAGGACCTAGGATCTAACCAAGGTCATGAACACGAACTAAACAAGTCAA
The DNA here is from genome assembly GCA_013146195.2 of Codonopsis lanceolata. Lineage (NCBI taxonomy): Eukaryota > Viridiplantae > Streptophyta > Magnoliopsida > Asterales > Campanulaceae > Codonopsis > Codonopsis lanceolata. The sequence goes on along the minus strand of JABEVN020003560.1, from coordinate 4,051 downwards.
CTTTGAATTGAATCAAGTTTTTACCAATGTTAAGTTGCGACTTATAACTTTAGTAAGTCAACGACTATGAGACATATATTAATAAGGTTTTGGTCTCAATTTGGCTACCCACACACATCTAGATTTTCACAACATCCAAATCATGCAAGGCAACTAGAAATCGTGCACATATAGCAAGTATGTAGGCATATAAGGATCCAATGTATTAGAGTGTGTCCTATTGCATGTTATCTTCCCCGTCAGGGTTCCTATAGCTACCTCTCCACCACATACCAATTGGTTGAAAGGGGCTTAGTCCAATACTTTTGGATCTCCACCAAATTTATGGGAGGAAGAAGGACCTTGCCCAGATGATCACTTGTTGGGGCTTCAGGAAAGAAACACCAATCCAGGAAACTAGGATATTCTTTAAAAGGAATCTGAGGATCTTCCAAGTGATGTTATTGGGAGCTAAGTGGTTTCCACAGTGAATTTTCGGAAAGGGAAATTCTGTACGGGTTAAAGTCACTGTGAATATTAATTGATAAAATTAAACTTTCTTTTTAAAGAAAAATAATCATAAATGTTCTAGTAAGTACCAGACTCTTAAAGTAAATGAAGGACCGATGTACCCCAAAGAATCTATTGTCAAAATTTAATTTTGGAGATCTTGAAAGTAGACAAGAAGTATTCAGATCACGCTTTTCAAAAACAATTTTAAATCTTACAATTACTAATTTTTGAGAAATTTTTTTTATAAACTTTAGCAAACAAACAAACTGTGTTTCAAAAGATTTTGAAAAAGTTTTTCATAGTTTGTACATATTAGAATATTTTATGTGAAGAATAGAAATTGCTAAGCTTGAACCAAAGCTTTTAATAACAGTAATAACCAAACACAACAAGATGGATTTGAAAGAGTTTTACCCAATTGTTGAATTGACAAACTGATCAATACCTTGGATGAATAGTTATTAACATATTGAAAAGTTTTAGACTTGATGTACAAAATCTACTAAATTTCTAAGGCAGATGAGTATAAGATTACAAAGATAATGAAGGAAGGAAGTCTCTATTTAAACTCAAACTAAGGCCCGATGAAAGGTCAAACATTAACTGCAGGTTAATGACCGATGAACTGTTCATCTTACCTTCTTAAATATAGGTGTGAAGCACGAGGTAAGTCAGTTCACATGATTGACTGAGATTTTGAAAAAGTAAAAGAGTTTTTGTTAAAAAAAAAAAAACTTTCCAAAAGATTTGATTTCATCAGCAATTTTTTAACCATATGAAAACTTACAAAGTAGTTTGCTTAGTGAGTTATTCCTCTTTTTCCATAAGCTACTAGTGATAACTAGGCTTATGATGAAATCTGCTTGCAGATATGAAAATTCTGCTACCCTGGTTTTCAACGATAACATTTTGAATAAGGCAAGTAAGTCAATCACAAGAATTAGACATGCAACACATTGACGACTTAATCCAAATTCATATTACGTACCTGACATAGAATATATCTAGGATATCAGCAGGAACTGGTGTAGGAAAATAGTAGAGCAGATAATTACTTGTTTACCAAAGTGTGAGAAGTGTAGTTGTTTTCATAATCATTTAGCATTTAGCTACAACTTGGAAGTGAAAGAGGTGAGGATAGAGAGCTGAATTGAATAATCAATGAATCCACAGCAACTCCTTATCGTACACTAGATATGTAGATTCTACTATTAGAGCAAATCATGTTGTTTCTTTGATCTTTGATTTTCTATATTTCTATCTACAAGCTCATCAAAGATTGTTAGCTAGCTCCATAAATTTCATTAATACTATAATAAGAAATTAGTAAGCATATTTAGAAGTTAATGTCTTCTAAATAAATCTTAAGAATAATCCAATATGATAGAGTGTTTAAACCTAAATCTTAACACTCATGCTCATTTGAGTTGAAGAACCATGGCTGAATTTGAGCACTGATTTTAAAGGTGTGTTTCATAGGCTGATGCATTCAATTGAAGAGAAGCAATTTCATCATGGACAAAATTTCATCGTGGATGAAGTTTCATTATGGATGTCCATTGGAAGAATGCCGAAAATCCGTTTCATATCTTTTAGTCATTGGTTTCATTCCCTTTATCTAAGTGATAGGATTAAAGTCTTCAAAAACTAAGTATCATAGAATGTAATGATCAGCAGATTACACGATAGAGAGTTTTTGACACTACAACTCTTCCAAGTAAATTCTTTGGAGAGAACCTCAATATATTAAGACAATGACTCATAAGTGTTTCAACTGAAGGACTTATCTAAAAAAGGTGTTAGATTGAAATAATCGTTAGGCTTATATCATGATAGTAACCTTTTTTCGGAAAATACATTTCAGGATGCATCAATTAATTTAAAAATAGTTGAATTTGCAGAGAGATTTTTAAAAGAAAGTATAAAGGGTTTTTAATCAATACAACTCTGGATAAATGGGTTTTGGCAAAGTGGTTTTGACTAAAAACAGTTTAACATATGTATCTCAACATTTCAAACTACACACATCTTAAATTACTTTTCCCTCAATGTTAATTGAAAATTTTACTTTCTGTCATTGAGTGAAATTTTCCATCTCAAACAGAGTAGACACATATATTCATCTTCACATAGAATTAAAAAAAACATTTTGATTTGAAGAAAAGATTTTTCAAAAAACAAGTATGAATAAGGCCGGAAAGAAAATAGGCCTAGTATAAAGTTCACAGAGTATAGGCTCTTAAAGGTTTGAATTATGAACTACAAGAGAACCTGCTCTGATACCAATTGTTTGAATTTAATCTTTATAAGATGTAAGATAGCAATTCCATAAGCAGGCGGTTCATATAAAATACGATTCAAAAACCAGGCAAGAGAAGTAAAGGCCGAATGTATAAAACAATTTTTATATTTAAGAATTCAGTAGAGGTTAATCAAATGAGGAACATGTTTGGTACTTCCTCCTAGACTCTATAATCTAGCTTCCCTACTGGGTTCCATGGGAAAAAAGCTAGAAGGGAAAGGGGAGACATATACGAAAGACTCTTCAACCAATTCATTCTGAAAACCCTGGGTGGGAATAAGAAAGAATATGGTTGTAGCTATGTGGGAATAGAATATTATAGGTTGATCAATCAGCTACACTTGTGCACTTGTTATTGTTGCTGGGAGATTTCTTTTGTAGGCTGAGGAAAAGATTCATTTGTCGTGACATGCTGCCTGAATTGATGATAAATGTTTTATGTCTTGAGTCTGTTAAAGTTCTTGAAGACCGGGATCAAGACATAAAAGAGGAAATGTTCAATGGATAATAGTGAAGGAATGAACATTCAGGTGAATCTTCGAAGCTTTCATGAAGATGTGTTGGTTCCTCTCTATTTAGTAGTTTCTTTGGAGCAGTAGACTTGAAGCAAGACAGACATAGGAGATATCTAATTCTTCAGAATTTTGGTGGAGTTAGGTTGTGCTGAACTAGGCTCTAGTCACACTAATCTGCTATTGTCAACTACAAAGGTACTTGTTGTAGAGGTATACACAACATTTTTCTTGATCACGTAATTCCCTTTGGCTAATATAACATCAATATTCATTTTTTAGTACTTTTACCTCCAATTGATGATAGATACTTCTTTGGTCATAGCTTAACATCATCAAACCACTATTAAAGTTTCTTTGTAGAATGAAAATAAGCGTGCAGTTTGTTATGGTAGAGAAATTATGTACCTTAAGAATCAATTTTAGAGTTACAATGACTCTTTTTAGCATAAAACTGACATTTAAAATTCAATGACATAAGTTAAAAAACAGTGTCTACTTACATCTCATAAAATGGGTAGTACATTAATTTTCAGTCCTAGGTATGATTTTCATTTATAAATACTAGATTTCGTACCAGTGCCTATGACATGATGTCAGTATAAACGTGATCAATCTACACTAATAAAAAAAACGATTTCCCGAAAAATGAAAATAATAAACTTAAAAATGAAAATCGCAGCAAGCAAAACATATAAAATAAATTAATTAAAATAGAGTGAACTAATAAAGACTATTTGGAAAT
>JABEVN020003559.1:0-17747 GCA_013146195.2 Codonopsis lanceolata | reverse complement strand
TCAATAATACCCCTATTCGGATGATTTTCTTAGATAGCATATGGCCATTCATGGGGCCCGCAGTACCACCGTAGTTGATCCATAATTTGCTCGCTCTTGGCCTCGACACACATAAAATCGAGGCCTTGATATTGTCTCTTTATACGTTGCCACCGCCGAGTACGACTGGGAGGCCCACCTTCAGTAGGAGACTCTTCCCTTTGTCTAAGCCTGAGGATAAAGACCTTCTCGAGCAGATTTAAGATGTCGCCGCACTGTGGCTCGTGGATCCGCTCAGAGCTGTATTGATTTTGAAACAAGATGCCGAGTGACCTTCTTCCCGACTATAAATGGCCGAACATTAGTTTCTCTGAATGGGACTAGGGATGCCAGTGGCCGGGGCATCGGCCAATTGATTCCTATCTCGTGGCAAATAATGAATCGAGATAGAACCAAATCGGCGGCGACTATTGTTAACTTGGCATGATAGAGGCGGTAGAGATCTTGAGTCTTCCATCTTCCTTCGACTTGATTTATGATTAAGGCGAGTCTCCATAGACTTCGAGATCTCTAGCCCCCCCCCCCCTTTGGAGAGCTTCTTCTAGGCCAACAATACAGGCTTCATATTCCGCCGTATTATTTGAACATTCGAACTCCAACCTTATAGCGGTGAGTATGAGAGTCGGCGGATCATTTAAGATTCCTATGCCAAAGCCTCTTTTGTTTGCGGCTCGTCAAAGAACATCTTAGCGAGTGTCATGGTCGGTGATTTCCGGGACACCTTCATGCAGGAAACCGGGCTCGATCGCATCTTCGGCCTTCAAAGGTAGATCGGCTAAGTGGTGCAATGGCGCTCCCTTTGATAGACTTGAGAGTGACATAAGTTATGTCAAACTCATTGAGAAAGGACCACTTGGCGGTCTTTAGGCAGTGATGGCTTACCGAAGATGTATTTGATAGGGTCCATTCGGATATGAGTTTGATGGACCTTCCTTGGAGATAGGTTTGAGCCTACGAGTGGCCCGAGACTAGGCCGGTCATTTCTCCGGTCTTTGAATAGTTTAGCTCGCTTCCTTGTAGCTTCCTACTTATGAAGTATATGGCATTTTCAACGTAGGAATCTTCTTTCTCTTGGGCGAGCATAGCCCCTGCTGGACGTGTGCGTGACGGTTAAGTATATGAGGAGAGGTTTATGTGTATGGGGTGGAGCTAGCACGGGGGATTGGTAAGGTAGGCTTTTATTTTCTTGAAGGCTAGGCGGCACTGCGTCCCGAGACTTGGTCGGTATTCTTTTTAGGAGTTTAAAGAGGGCTCACATGTGGTGGTCGGTTGTGCGATGAAGCGGTGATGTACTACAACCGGCCTAGGAAGCCTTTGACTTGATTGGGAGTTTTCGGTTTGTGGCATTCTAGGATGGCTTGATCTTTGGCTCGATCTCGATGCCTTGTTCGGTTACTAAGAATCACAGGACTTTGCCTCTGGTAACCCTGAATGTGCATTTGGTGGGGTTAAGCTTCATCTGGTGCTTCCTTAGTCTTTCGAAGATCTTTGATATGAGCATCGTTGGCGTCGCTGGAATGCACGATCATATCATCAACATAGACCTCCATCTCTTTATGGATCATGTCGTGGAAGAGGGTGGTGGCGGCCCTCTGATAAGTGGCTCCGGCATTCTTCAGTCTAAATAGCATGACAGTATAACAATAAGTCCCCCAGGGAGTAGTGAATGAAGTCTTCTCCTGGTCTTCTGCTGCCATTTTGATTTGATTATAGCCCAAAGATGCCGTCGCGAAAGATCGGACTTTGTGAGCTGCGACGGCATCTACCACAATATCAATGTTGGGCATGGGGAATTCATCTTTGGGCGACGCTTTATTGAGGTCGCGGAAGTCTACACATATTATGACTTTCCCGTTGGGCTTGGGAACGGTCACTATATTGGGCCGGCAGTCGGGTATTCAACTACCCGAATGAAGTTGACGCTAAGCATTTGTTTCATGATTTCTTCTTTGACTTGTAGTGACCATTATGGCTTGATGCGGCGAGCTGTTTGATCGGGCGAGCATCCTGATATGTGGGAATCCGGTGCTAGACGACTATGGTGGATCTTAAGTAGGAGTAGGGCATATCTTCGCAGGACCAGCAAATATGTCTATGAATTCCTCGAGGAGATCAATGAGTGCATTTCTTTACGGACCTTGGAGGTATTTGCCGATTCTCGATTTCTTTGATTTCATTGTCCCGCCCCAGGTTGATGGTAGACAAGTCTTCAGTAGCTGCTAATGAATGCCCATGTTCCTGGTACTCAACTGACTTCGCAAGCTCAAGTAGATAACTCATTATCATAATTATTATTATTTAATGCGTTTTTTAAAGTAGGTGCAACTAAGGAATAAGCAAAGACATTTATATTATTATTAAAAGCATATTGTACAAGGGTTATTACATTGTTAAGGACCTGGGGTTTGAGATCCTCAACTTTAGGTAGCGAATCGATAGATGGCCAATCCGTAAAGCAAGGGAAAGGAGTGGGGATGGTATATCCAAAGCGGTCTACCAGGTCTACGGGTGTTAGGAGCGGACCGGTCGTGGTGTACCAATTCTGCAGAGGCTTACTAGAAATAGACTCAAACTCTGCAGGGAGCTTTTCATAATCAGTGCCTCTGTCTATCACGCCAAGAAAACTGTCTCCTAGACCGTCATCATCTAGCAGGGCCAAAGCATAATCATCTTGGTCTATAGACCAAGCATTTTCAATAGTGACAATCTTATAAGCGGTGCTACGGGGCTCCAAGGTAACCTGTTCCATACTATCCGAGAGAATACTAACATCCTCAAAGATTTCCCAACCAGGGCACCTTTTCCTATTCTGGTCTATCCAGGGTTCAAGAAACATGAGATAGGCTTCAGTTTCCCCTTTTCTTACAAAGTAACCATTTAAGGTTTTTCTATAGGGTTGGAGAGGGGGATATTCATAAGGACGTTTTTTCTCTTTCTGCCTTTCTCTTCTCAAGTTTCTGTTTCATGACTGCGGCTACTTCAGCTGGGGTAGGCGTGTATCCTAGACCAAAAGGAGGGATAAATTCCTTAAGTTCATCTTGGACTAAATTAACTAGTCCTTGTTGATTCCTGCCGAGACCTAGACCAGTCATATAATTCATTTTTCGTAACATGTTTAAAGGGACCATGTTCCCTAGGGAGGTGACTTTCTTTCCAATGATGTCAGTTTCTCGCCCATATTCAATGGTGTTGACCACAGCTTGGGGGATAACCTCAAAGCCACTGAGAAAAATACCAGTGTCCTCATGTTCTATCTCGAGGATTGGGATATCCTCGTTTTCCTTATTCTCCACGATCTTATCGGCCAGAATAATCACTATGTGGTCATCGTGGGTGAACTTGACACGCTGGTGTAATGAAGAGGCTACCCCTTTTACCCCATGAATCCAAGGACGTCCCAACAACAGGCTAAAGGTGGCTGGTATATCCAGGATTTGGAACTCAACTGGCATGTTTAAGGGCCCAATGGTTAACATTAAAGTGACCACTCCTAAGACACATTGACTGGTGTTGTCGTATGCCTTAACTGTCTGCGAGGAAGGAGTGAGTTCTAATATCTTTATCCCCAGTTTGGCTAATGTGCTGGCAGGACATACATTCAGTGAAGACCCATTATCTATCAAAACTCGGGGAACCCGTTTCTCCAAAATTCCCACAGTGATATGAAGAGCATCAATGTGGTTGGTTCCTTCCCTTGGCAGGTCTAGATCAGTGAACATTATTACGTTCCCAAAGTGAATGTTCCCGATCATTTGAGTAAGCTCATTCGGGGAGGTTTCAATGGGAATGATTGCCTGACTTAGTGACTTAGCCAGTGTATCACGGTGGGTCTTGGAAGCGCACAGTAAGCCCCAGATGGAAATGTTGGCCTGAGTTTTCTTCATCTGAGTTAATAGAGTATCTTCCACCGTTTTGGCCCCAGTATCTGTTACTTGATCTTTTCCAGAGTGGTCACCTCTTTCCGAGTTTGGCTGGTAGGCTCGGCCAGATCGGGTAAGGTGGCTAACATCTCCACCAACCCAAGTGGCTTTTTCAATGTTACAGGTGTTTTGGCTACCAAGGATGGTGTCCCTGTAGACACCCCAATTTCGTACCCCTGGTATGTGACATGACATAAAATATCAAGACCTGTTAAAACATTAACAAATGTCAAGTTACAGGGTCAAAAGTGCAAAAGAACAAAGCAGGATGCACAAAAGGATGAACTGCAGGGACCAAAGTGTACAAAAAGTGGAAACTTTGAAATTTGGCATGGCCACCATAGAAATTGGGCGTGGCTCCCAATTTGCTTGGGCATGGCACCCAATTCCTCTTGCTGCGCCCAATTATGTTCTGCGTTGCGCCCATTTTTCTCATTCATTTGCCGCAAAGTGCAATCTCTCCCGCACAGTGTACAAGTCGGCTGATGCGCAAGGAAGGAATTTTAATTCCGTCGATGTCCTCAGTTCAGCCTATAAATACAGGCTCTCAGCTCTTCATTCAACACACCTTTTCATTGATAAAAATTCTTCGCGTTCTCGTTACGCTGGAGAAATAGAGAGAGAAGTGAGATAGCGAGCAATCACCTCAAAAAGCCTCGAAACTCTGCCAAATATCCTCCAAACACAAAACCAACCGGTAGAAGTGAGCCTTAGCCCCCCAGCTAGGTATCCACCCTATTTCCTCGACCCAAAAACCATAAAGTAAGTCGTTACTCTGCCCGAGTAATAGGCTGAAAATCAACCCATATAAGCCGTTATTCCGCCCAACCAAATAAGCCAAAACCACAAAAACTAAGCCATCATTCTACCCGAGTGAGTGAGCCAAAAACACCATATATAAGCCGTCACTCTGCCCAAATCACATCAGCAGCAGCAATAAAAGTCTCCCTCTCCCGAGAAGGACAGAGCGAGCACACCCAGCTCTAAAAGGTAAAAACCTTTAAGGGCGTTATTTTATTTATCCATTTACTTTTCCGCTCATTTATTATTTAAAGTTGTATTTAAAATCCGGCCCAATGTAGTCAATATAAGCCGTTGTGCTGCCCGGATTAGATTAGGAAATATTATGTAATAGAGCCGTTATTATGGCCAAATATTTTCAAGTATATCTGTAATTATTTGTAAAGAGACAGTTGCAAGTCTGTAAATAATGTAGACAAATGGATGTATTTGTAGGCAGTTAATGTTTTATTTATCTGTTAAATAAATATAACAAAAAACATACATTAGTCAAAAACTGTTTTGAGACCGAAAGGGCGAGTTGGGTGCCTAGCACCTTCCCAACTCGTAACTTAGCCTCCGGACCCTCTTTTATTATCTCTGGTTTTCTTTTTGGTTTTGCTTTATTTATTCCTTAAAATAAAGATGGCGACTCTAAAACATTTTGGATCCAGTGGGGTCTCGCAACATCTTTCCTTGCACTTTTCCGTTCTCCCCTAAAAAAGGGAGAATGTGAATGGAAAGGTGATGTATTCCTATGTCCTGGTATCCCCTAAAAAATGGATAACTTGACGTAGAAAACCCAAAGCACCCATAGTGATCCGAGATAGGCCATAAGGCTATTTTCATAAAATCCATAGTGGGGGCGCTGCAACATTCCTTCCTTGCACTTTCCCGCTTTTCCCTAAAAAATGGAGAATTGGAATAGAAGGGTGATGCATTCCTATATCCTGGTATCCCCTAAAAAAGGGATAACTTGACATAGAAAACCCAAAGCTCCCATATTGGATCAAAATCTACTAAAGGCAACCGAGGCGCATTCCAACGCGCTATTCCGACAGCACTCCTCTCGCACTTTTGATTTCGTCATCCCCTAAAAAAGGGAGGGTGGAACGAGAGCAGTGGATGTCACCGCATCCGCATGTACGCGCACCCCTATCCAAGGGCGCGCGGGGCGCGGGAGCACGTTTCCCGGGAACCCACAGTGGCGACTCTGCTGGGGAGATCGTTTTTATTTTAATAAATAAAAATGGAGGGCTAAACTCAGTAACCAAAACTTTTTTTTCTTTTGTTTCTGGCTAAAGTATGCTTGTTATATTAATTTAAACACTTGAATATTGCGTTCCTTTAACATCCGTGTCTATATTTGTGGATATGATCCTCCATCTTGCAGCAGTTTCATTTCAAACACTGTTACGGATATACTTGAAAATATTCGTATTTTATTTTTTAAAAAAAATTGCAAAAAAAAAAAAATATATATATATATATATATATATATATGCAATATTTTATGTACAATAATTTCCGGGCAGCACAACAAAAGGGCCGGGGCTTTATTTTTAAAATCTCTTCATTTTCGGCCTTATATATTATTTTATTTTGCTTTATTTTCATTCCATAATATATATATATATATATATATATATATATATATGCATTCATTCTGTCGTTTTATTTTGGGGACATATGACACATTTGTAATTAGTAGGAATAGATAGGTTCCCTGCTTTTCGTTCTATTTCTTGATGGTATGCTTGCCTGCTCACGCTCAAACTAAAAAGCCGAGAAAATCCACAAATAACAGCAAAATAGGTCATATCTGTTTTATTTTCTATTTCTATATCTAAAAAAAACTTTTTTTTTACTTTCTAGATACCGCACACACGCACATGCATATAGGTATATTCCGAACTGCTACCCTACACCATGGCCAGCCTACCCCCTGCATAAACCAACGTTAGACTGCATATAGATTCTCAGAACACTTCAAAGACCGACCGATTTTTGCATTTTAAAGTGTGGGTCAGCCCCAGTCAAAAAAAATGTACGCAAGTCAAAAAAAATGTACGCAAGTCAAAAAAAAATGTGCACAAGTCAAAAAAAAAAGTGCGCAAGTCAAAAAAAAATCTTCGCAAGTCAAAAAATATACACTGGGGCTGATTTATTATTTTCTAATGCTCGACCTAGACCATTTCGAATGGTGGATCCCGGAAAGAGTATAGGCCCTTCGCCTGGGATCAGTCCGATCTTGGGGAGTCGAAAGGCAGGTGGAATACGTTGGTCCTATACTCTGGAGAAAGAATCAACTGTTCCAGGAAAGTCCTGAGACTGTCAAAATTAAGCGGGTGCTTATCCGGTCAATCTGTAGGGAAAATAATAAATAATAAAATATACTAATAAAGGCACGCTGTACTCTAAGCCCAGAAAGCCTTCAGCCAGCCTTCTGATACATCCAAAACCCATTTTCCTCATAAACCTGGCCCAAATTTGGAAAGACAAAGATAGTACTGGCCGGTTGATACAGAAAGTAGGCGTAAACGAAGGTATCGCGATCGACGATAAGGACGTAATCGATGCATGTAAAATACAGATCCGAGCGGATGGCGGCGAAAGTGAGGTAATCTCTTCCCCTGCAGTCCCCAAGAAGCATCAACCTTCCATGTTCCTCCAAATCCAATTTCCCAGCCAAACACCAACCCACCAAATACCTATTACTACCAAAATTTTAACCCTTTTTCATCATACCCTCATTATCCTACCCAAAATCCATATCCTATCCAATATTCTTACCCAATCCGATATCCTTACCCAATCTGATATCCCTATCCTGCCCAGAATCCTTATCCAACCCAATATCCCTATCCAGCCCAAAATCCACCAACCCAAAATCCATATCCAGCCCAATATCCATATCCTGCCCAAAATCCTTACCAGGTACCACAGCCAGAAATTAACCCAACCTTCCCTAACTCTGCCAGCATCTACCAAAACCCAACTCTCCCGCCCGCCAAAATGGAGGCTGACATCGAAAATTTGAAAACCATGATGCTTAAAATTCTAAACCGAGAAGTTTCTAATGGAAATTTGGGGGACAGCTTCCTGGGTATGATGGATGAAGGCACTTATAAAAATAAAAAATAAAAAAAACTCTCTGGTGAGTTTGAGTCTATTTCTAATAAGCCTCTGCAGAACTAGTATACTACGACCGGCCGCTTTTAACGCCCGTAGAACTGGTGGACCGCTTCGGATATATTATCCCTATTCCTTTCCCTAGCCTTACGGATTGGTCATCTACTGATCCGCTCCTAAAGTTGAGGATCTCAAACCCCAGGTCCTCAATAATGTAATAAACCCTGTACGGTTTGCTTTTAATAATAATCTAAATGTCTTTGCTTATTTCTTAGTTGCACCTATATTAAATGGCGCATTAAATCATTATAATAATGAGTCATTTAATAGGACCCCGAACAAAAAAAAAGAAAAAAAGAATTATTTGCTTAAGCTTGTAAAGTCAGTCGAGCACCAGGGACATCATCATTCATCAACAAAGAATCGAAACCGATCCACTATCAATGCAAATTTGGGGACAATGAAATCAAAAGAGTCAAAATCGGCAACTACCTGCAAGGATAACACTCATGGATCTCCTCAAAAAGTTCGTGGGCATGTTTACCTAGTCCTATGAAGATGTGTCAGGGGTAGACCCAGCCATAGCCAAACACCGGATCTCCACATGTCCGGATGCTCAGCAGATCAAACAAAAGCTCCACCGCATCAAGCCAGAATGGTCACTACAAGCTAAAAAGAAAAGGGAAATCATGAAACAGCCACACGTCAACTTCATTCGGGTAAAAAAAAAGGAGTTAAAAAAAATACCCGATCTGGCTGTCCAATGTAGTGACCATTCCCAAACCCAACAAGTTTTTTTTATCAACAGCATGTTGGACCATAGTCAAATCAAAGGCAGCAGGAGACCAAGAAAGGACCTCATTCACCACCCCTTGGGGAACCTACTGCTATCATGTCATGCCGTCTGGGCAAAAAAAAATGATGGGGCTACTTATCAAAAGGCTGCTACCACTCTCTTCTTCCATGATGTGCCGAATATTGTCAAAGAGATCCCATCAGGAAGTGCCATATTCCTCGCAAGCCAAGAAAAAAAAACTTTGTTCAGCCCTCCAGTCTCAACGAGCTTCAAAGGTATTATGCTCGAACCACCTTATCTGGCAAGTGCTTCCCTCTCCAGCCCGCTAGGCTGAAAACTCGAAAGGGCGGCCTAGGCAATAGTTAGGGCATATATATTTAAAAAAAAAAAAGAACAAAAAAAAAGAGAAAAAAAAACAAATAAAAAAGGAGAAATAAGGGCTCGCTAGGTTGAAAACCCGAAAGGGCGGCTTAGGCAAAAGTTAGAGCCAAATAAAAAATATATATATCAGGAGAATAAGGAGAGGGAAAGCACTCTTTGAAACCTCGGCATTCTACCTCCAGTCTTCAGCATGCAAGGGGCTCGACTGACAAAAGAAAAAGAAAAATCACAACAAAGGCTCATACCCCCTTTGTTTCCCCCAAAACTATCCTTCAGAGCGAGCACACCCAGCTCTAAAAGGTAAAAACCTTTAAGGGCGTTATTTTATTTATCCATTTACTTTTCTGATCATTTATTATTTAAAGTTGTATTTAAAATCCGGCCCAATGTACTCAATATAAGCCGTTGTGCTGCCCGGATTAGATTAGGAAATATTATGTAATAGAGTCGTTATTATGGCCAAATATTTTCAAGTATATCTGTAATTATTTGTAAAGAGACAGTTGCAAGTCTGTAAATAATGTAGACAAATTGATGTATTTGTAGGCAGTTAATGCTTTATTTATCTATTAAATAAATATAACAAAAAGCATACATTAGCCAAAAACTGTTTTGAGACCGAAAGGGCGAGTTGGGTGCCTAGCACCTTCCCAACTCGTAACTTAGCCTCCGGACCCGCTTTTATTATCTCTGGTTTTCTTTTTGGTTTTGCTTTATTTATTCCTTAAAATAAAGATGACGACTCTAAAACATTTTGGATCCAGTGGGGCCTCGCAACATCTTTCCTTGCACTTTTCCGTTCTCCCCTAAAAAAGGGAGAATGGGAATGGAAATGTGATGTATTACTATGTCCTGGTATCCCCTAAAAAAGGGATAACTTGACGTAGAAAACCCAAAGCACCCATAGTGATCCGAGATAGGCCATAAGGTTATTTTCATAAAATCCATAGTGGGGGCGCTGCAACATTCCTTCTTTGCACTTTCCCGCTTTCCCCTAAAAAAGGGAGAATGGGAATAGAAGGGTGATGCATTCCTATATCCTGGTATCCCCTAAAAAAGGGATAACTTGACATAGAAAACCCAAAGCTCCCATATTGGATCAAAATCCACTAAAAGCAACCGAGGCGCATTCCAACGCGCTATTCCGACGGCACTCCTCTCGCACTTTTGATTTCGTCCTCCCTAAAAAGGGAGGGTGGAAGCGAGGCGATGGATGTCACCGCATCCGCACGCAGCACCCCTATCCAAGGGCGCACTGGGCGCGGAGTGTTTCAGGAACCCACAAATTCCCAAGAGAGCATATTACAGCTAGGCTCTTTTATGGATAAGGATGAAGGAATAGGCATGAGGATATATGAAAGTGGATGTTTATTTATTTCAAACTTGGGCACATAAAGGTTTTCATCAACCTCAATCATATTGATTTGAGGTAGAGGGTTATTGACTACATTTGGTCTGGGTGGAGGCTTTTCAATAACCTTATCATCTATAAGGTCCTGGATAGCATTTTTTAGGGTGTAACATTTATCGATGAGGTGACCACTGGAGCGATGATATTCACAGTACTGGGCATGGTTCCAAGTCCTGGGCAGGGGGTTAGGTGGCTTATAATTCTCCAACGGCTTCAACACTCCTTGTGCCATTAACCCCTGCAGTATCACAGACTGGGGAGCTTGCAGTTCATCATTGTGCCGCTTACCTGTTCGATTTCGAAGTTTCGGTCGGGCCATCATTTGCTCTCTTGATTGAGACACTGTCGACCCATAATACCATGGAAGCAGCTATAATTTTGGGTAGAAAATAGGGTTGAGGCATTCCCTACCATATTGACGGCTGGTGTTGGTGCGGCTGTCTTTCATTTGGAGTAACGGAAAGAACTAGAAGACGTATTGGTCTTCAGTTGGCCAGTCCGTATTTCATCATCAATACGGGCTCATATCTCCACTATCTCTTTGAAATTGGTGTAGGGGAGGTACCGCATATGTTCCAGGTAAATGGGCTGGAGGTTTTTGATGAACATTCTACATGACTCAGCCGGATCAGGTTTGTCAAAGGTTTGTGCCAGCTTCCTTTTCCACCTGACTGCAAACTCAGCGCAGGTTTCCTTTTCCCGTTGGGTGCACGATTCAAGGTCCCTTCTATTTTCAGGACTGGTATTATCTTTGTATCTTTCAAGGAAGGAAGCCTATCTGGTCCCAAGTATTCATGGTGCTGCTATCAGACAACATTAACCATTGTTTGGCAGCTCCTATTAGAGTGAGGTGAAAGTTGGAAGCCATAGCCTCAAAGCTAGCTCCCCTTGACTGCATACTAATGGAATAAGATTTCAAGTGGGATATAAGGCATCCAGTCCCATCAAACTTTTCTATGTCGGGCATTTTGAATTTTGAGGGCAGTATTGCTGAAGGTTGCAATGTTAGGGCCCGCGTAGAAAATTCCCCTTTATTGAGAAGTTTAAGCAACATGGCTTTCATATTTTCCATGTCGGCCTCCATTTTAGTGGCTGGGGGAGTTGGCTTTTGGTATATACTGGCTGGATTAGGGAAGGCTGGGTTATTCTCTGGCTGAAGGGTTTGGTGAGGATTTTGGGCTGGTGGGTTTTGGGCAGTGTATGAATTCCGGGTTGGATATGGATATTGGGTATTATAAAGATTTTGGGTTGGATATGGGTATTGGATTGGATAAGGGTCTTGAGTTGGTGGATTTTGGATAGTATAGGGATTTTGGGTTTGTGGGTTTTGGGTAGTATATGGAGTCTGGGTTGGTGGGTTATTAATGGTTTCAACTGGGCGACCAGGATCATTGAAAGGTAAGTATGTGGTAACTTGGCTTGGTGGGTTATAGCTTTTGGGGTTCATATGTGGGCTATTTAGGAGTGGGTTAATCATGGGAAAAGGGGGGTCATTTGGGTTCTGGGTAGTTGGGAGAGGATATGGTGGATAGGACGGGTAAGGGTTGATATTTGGATAGTAGGGACTTGGTGGAGGATTGAGATTTGGGGTAACGGTAGTATTTGGTGGGTTAGTGTTTGGCTGAGGAGTTGGGTTTGGAGGCACATGAGATGTGGATGCTTCTTGGGGTTTGTAGGGAAGAGTTCGCCTCACTCTTTGGATTTTAAGCTTTGTACTGACTAGCCATTTGACTCATCGCCGCACCCAATTTTTGTCAAACCATACCGCATTGCCGAGTCGAACATACCACGAGCCCCGAATCTGCATCCATAGCCGATCGCTCACTTTCGATGCCATACCGCTCGGATCTGCACTTTGAACCGATTCTCGCTCTTGTCCGATCAAACCGATACCCTCTCGATCGATTTGTACTACTTTTTCAGTATCAACCGCCGATACTATCTCTGTTTTCCAAATTTGGGCCGGTTTCGAGGAAAATGGGGTTTGGAGGTATCGTAAGGCCGGCCGAGGCTTTCGGGCTTAGATACAGTGCCTTTTATTAGTATATTTTATTATTATTATTATTATTATTATTATTATTATTATTATTATTATTATTATTATTATTATTATTATTATTATTATTATTATTTGTTACCTACAATTGACCGGATAAGCACCCGCTTTATTTTGACAGCCTCGGGACTTTCCTCAAACAAGATGGATTCTTTCTCCGCAGTATAGGACCAACGTATTCCACTCGCTTTCGACTCCCAGATCGGATCTGGTCCCAGGCGAAGGGCATATACTCTTTCCAAGATCCACCATCCGAAATGGTCTAGGTCGAGCATCTGAGAATAATAAACCAGCCCCTGCTTATTTATATTTACCCTTTTTTTTTGTGCACTTTATTATATTTTCTGACTTGCGCATATATATATATATAATTTTTTTGACTTTTTTTTTCATCATCTTCACATATCTTTTTTTTTTTTTTTGTAGGGGCTGACTCACAATTCGGAGATACAAAAACTGTTCGGTCTGTGAAGTGTCCTGAGAAGTTATATGCACTCTAGCGTTGGCTTATGCAGGGGGTAGGCTGGCCATGGTGTAGGGTAACAGTTCGGAATATACTTATATGCGTGCACGTGTGTGCGGTACCTAGAAAGCAGTAAAGTCTTTATTTATTTTCAGATATATAAACAGAAAAATAAAACAATTAAATATGGTCTGTCTTGCTGTTATGTGTGGATTTTCTTGACTTTTTAATTTGAACTCAAGCAAGCAAGCACACCACATTAAGAAATAGAAAGAAAAATGGGGAAACTATCTATCCCTATTAATTATAAATTTTGGTCATATGTCCCCAAAATAAAATGACAGAATGAATACGAATATGTGCAAATGTACAGAATAAAATGAAAAAAGAACAGAAAGAAATAATACAGAGCCGAAATAAAGCAATAATTAAAATAAAGCCCCGACCCTTTTATTGTGCTGCCCGGAATTTTATTGCAACATATATAATATATTTTTTTTAGAATTTTTTTTTCGAGATTTTTTTTTGTATTGTTTTTTTTTGTTTTTTTAAAGGATATTTTTAAATACACCTGTAACAGTTATCGAAACGAAACTGCTGCAAGATGGAGGATCATATCCATAAATATAGGCACGGATGTATAAGAACGCAATATTCAAATGCATAAATTAATATAACAAGCATACTTTCAAATTAAAAACAAATAAAAACAAAAAGTTTTATTTTATGAGTCTATGCCTCCATTTTATTTAAAATAAAACAACTCCCCAGCCAGAGTCACCACTCGTGAGGTTCGGTCGCCGCGCCCAGCGCAGTTAGGGGGTGCGCTGCGACGCAGGATGCGGGACACCACCGCTCTCGTTCCACCCTCCCTTGTTTAGGGGAAGACGAAATCAAAAGTGCGAGAGGAGTGCTGTCTATGTTAGCGCGTTGGAATGCGCATCGGTTGCCTTTAGTGGATTTTTTATCTAATATGAGAACTTATAGTTTCCCGCATCAAGTTATCCCTTTTTTAGGGGATATCAGGATATGTGAATGAATTACCCTTTCATTCTCATTTTCCCTTTTTTAGGGGAAAACAGAAAAGTGCAAAAAAGGATATTGCGATGCCCCCACTATGGATTTTATTAAAAATAGCCTTATGGCCCGTTTCAGATCACTATGGGAGCTTTGAGTTTTCCGTATCAAGTTATCCCTTTTTGGGGATACCAGATATGAGAATACATCACCCTTCCATTCTTATTCTCCTTTTTTAGGGAGGATGAAAAAGTGCAAAGAAGGGAGTGTTATGAGGCCCCACTGATCCAAAAGTTTTAGAGTCGCCATCTTTATTTTAAGGTAAAAATAAAGCAAAACCAGAAAAATAAAAATAAAACAGAGAAAAAGAAACGGGTTCGGAGGCTAAGTTACGAGTTGGGAAGGTGCTAGGCACCCAACTCGCCCTTTCGGTCTCAAAAGTGGTTTTTGGTTTAAGTATGCTTATTGTTATATATATTTATTTAGCAAATAAATAGAGCATTAAAAGACAGGAAATTAAAACAAATACATCCGCGGCTACATTATTTACAGACTTGCAACCATTTCCTTACAATAATTATAAATGTATTTAAAAATATTTGGTCATTATAACGGCTCTTTTACATAATATTTCATATTCTAATCCGGGCAGCACAACGGCTTATATTGACTACATTGTGCCGGATTTAAATAACAACTTTAAAATAATAAATGAACGGAAAAGTAAATAAATAAATAAAATAACGCCCTTAAAGGCTTTTACCTTTTAGAGCGGTAGTGTGCTCGCCTCGTCGCCGGAGGAGAGGAGTCTTTTTTGTTTGTTGTGTGGTTGTTGTTTTGATTTGGGCGCAGACCGCTTATTTTGGTGACTTTTGGCTTGTCTACTTGGGCAGAGTGACAACTTATTTTGGTAGGTTTTGGCCTTTTTGGTTGGGCGGAATAACGGCTTAGTTTTTGCATTTTTCAGCTCATTACTCAGGCAGAGTAACGGCTTACTTTGAGATTTTTGGGCCGAGGAAGTAAGGTGGATACCTAACTACTAGGCTAGGGATCACTTATAACCGGTGGATTTTCATTTTGGCGGAGTTTGGACGGGGTTTGGAGATTTTAGTGGGCTTCACTCACCTATCTCACACCTCTCTCTACAATGGCTTCGACGGAACGCGGAGAAATCTTTCAGCGTTTCTCTGCGATATTTCTGAACAAATGAGAAGGGAGCCCAGCACCTTTATTTATAGGTGGGACGAGGGATTCATCCGACATTTCTTGATTTCTTCAGCTGGCTTCGTTTGATTGTACAACGGGCTTCACCAAGTGCACAATGCGTTAAGTGAGAGGGCCTACTGTTCACCTTTGGCGCGGCATTATCCCCCTCTTGGCGCGGCGCCAGGACCTTCATTAGGTCGCACCAAGCCACTATTCCTCTTTCGTTTTTGACACTTTCACCCCTCGCAATTCACTGTTTTGCGCATCCTGCTTTGCCTTTCACATTTTTAACTCCTGTAACTTGACATTTGTTAAGTTTGAACAGTTCTTGATATCACATGTCAGAATCACATACCAGGGGTACGAAATTGGGGTGTCTACAACACCCCAAAATTTTTGTACCAATTTATAATCCCAAAATCTTGGACGCGTCACTAATACAAATACTAAATCACAATATTTCCAAAATCATCTCTTAAGGACTAATAATTAAAGAAAGTCATAAAGAACTTATTACAATTCGAAAGTAGCATTAAACAAATCTGTAGTTCCAAAAAGGCTAAACCAAATCCTTGTCCTATAAATTTAAAACAAGATAATTCAAAAATAAATCTTCAGGTCATCCTTGACGATATCCAACTTACTTAAAACCTGAAAGGAAAAAGATTTGAAAGGAATGAGCGAACAATGTCCAACAAGATCATATACAACCCCTCTGAAATCTAGGGGAAGGTTTATCAAAAATAAAATATTCAAAAGGAATCAATATTCAAATAGTTCATATTCGGAAATATCACAATAAGATGATAAATTTCGCATTTCATAATGTCACAAAAGAACTCGAGATTTCATATGAAGGATAGAGATAACAAAAACACTTGCGAGAGGTCTAATCGTCGTCAACTGTCTCATATCAATTGGGGACGACGTCCAACCCACGGATACCATGATCACATAAACGGTCTCATGACCTCTTTTAAACAAGGATTCACAAAATAATAATACTCACAATTCACAATGGTATATCCGGATAACCAAGCTACGGGCCAGGTGGCATAATTCATAATCAAATTTCAAAATCAAAATGCTACTTTATCTCAGTAGCCAGTTGTTTAACTTAGTGATCATAGTAAGATTTCAATAAAATAATATATCAACGATAATTTGATTTCACAAAAATATCTCACTGGAAATTCAAATATTTGTGAGATATATAATGAGATTTACAATTTAGAGTAACAATAGAACGGATACGATGGAATTCAAATTCAAATTCCAACTCAAAGTTGATATACGTTTCAAAGAAAGGTAAATGTCAAAGAATTAGTGGAAGCTTATCAATTTGGAATAAAGAATTCAAATATTTAAAAGATGTATAATCTCTTTCCTCAAAATATTCAGCAAAATTAATCCACCTCACATACAATCGCTCTAAGTTCTATTGTCCGAATCTAAATTCAAAATAAATAATAATTGCTAAGCCAAAATTTTGCACTAAAGTAGCCTATCAAATAAATCATTAATCATTTCAAAATAAAACATACTTACGGACACACGAAACACACATACGATTTTATTACTAGTATTCATAGTATATATTACATAACTTTAAATTATTGATTGTATATATTATGATTAATACTAACACACACTGATTAATACTAACACACACGAAATACACACACAAACACTTATTTGGTTCAGGCATTAATAATATATATATATATATATATATATATATATACACACACATCAATTAAACTCTAACATGTCCTATCAATCTTTCCTTGTTTCCTGCCTCCAATACAAATTCTTTTTCTTTTTTTTTTAACTCCTCCCAAGACACCATTAGTGACCCACCACTTTTCCTTTTTCCTTTTCTTTCTTTCCTATTCTTTCTACTCTCTTCACACACACACCCTTTTTCCTCTATAACTTCCCAGCAACTCTCATCCCTCCTCTCATCTATTACTTTCTTTTCTTCTCCCCCTTTTTTTCTTGTTTGTTTCGGCAGCAACACAGCCTGGCTCATCTCTCCATCCTTTATGTTATTTCTTTTACTGATATTCATATCCACAACCCACGTTTTGTTCATTCTTTCCTACTTCTCAAAACATATTTTAAATTGCTAATAAAGGAGAAACCCAAATAAATTTTCAGCCGGCAACCTTCAATTTACACAACCCAACAACCAAAATGTGAACAAAAGAAATAAAAACAAGGCAGTAAACTCACCGTTCTGTAAATGAAATTTTCCTCCACTGCGTGTCTTTGTCAATTGTCTTCCCTAGTCTCTTTACCTCTTCCTCTTACCCACACTTTTAATTTTTTTTGGATGAAAATAACCCAATTGCTTTCCCATTATACTCTTTACATGATCGATTCTCTTTCTCTGTCAAATGTATTCTTCCCCCTTTTTATTTCGTCTCTCTCTTTTCCCAAGTTCAGTCGATCTCTCCCGACAAATTCTTCCCCCTTTTGAAACTGTGAAACGTCTTCTAAACATCTTCTCTCTTTTTTCTTTCTTATTTATTATTATTTTATTA
>JABEVN020003558.1:0-17749 GCA_013146195.2 Codonopsis lanceolata | reverse complement strand
TTGCTTTTGAGTTGGTACTTGATCCTCGTTTGTCTTGGATGACAAACCCGGAGGTTGTTCAACATATACCGCTTCTGAAGATCACCATTGAGAAAGACACTTACATCCATCCGATATACTTTGAAGTCCATGAACGAAGCATAGGCTAGAAAGAGTCTGATTGCTCTCTAATCTAGCAACATGAGCAAATGTTTCATCGAAGTCAATTCCTTCTTCCTGCCGGTAGCCTTGAGCAACCAATCTAGCTTTGTTTCTAGTGACGTTTTCATCTTCATCTCGCTTTTTCCTGAATACCCACTTGATACCTATAACTGGATTGCCAGTAGGTCTTTGAACTAAGCTCTACACTTTGCATCTTTCAAATTGTTTCAGCTCTTCTTGCATAGCTTCAATCCAAGAATGGTCTTCGATAGCTTCATCAATCTTCTTTGGCTCAATTTCGCACACGAATGCGAATGCAAACATAGTCTCATTTAGAACTCTATTTCTCAAATGCGAACTCTGAGTTGAGATCACCGATGATTTGAGAGATGGGGTGATCTTTTTGTTTCAATAACAGCGGAGGAAGATCCTTTGAGTTCTTCCCTTAACAAATGGAGAAGGTAGAGAAGGAGATTCACCAAAATCGGAGTTACGAAGAGATAGGATCTTCAATACCTTCATTTTCCAGTGAACAAGAAGGGTGAGTGATCTGAGGTGTTTAGGGTATAAATGAGAAGAGATGGGTTCGGGGTCAGCATGAGATTGGGCGGTACCAGTTGAAGTGTCTGCCGGTGGGGGTTAGCGAGCTGGAAGGTCTGATTGGAGGATTACAGGGAGGAGTAGAAGTAAAATCTTTATTTGTACATGTCTCAACATCATCAGAATCATCAGCAACGTTCGGGGCCTTTCGAGGCTCTAATAAATCATATTAATCAAAAGTAACATACAAGATTCTAAGATTTTCAAAGAAGTTTTGTTAAATATGCGAAATGCTTTTGAATGTTTAGAATGGCCCAGAAAAATTGCTCCGTCTGATTTTGAATCAAATTTACCTCTATATTCTTTTCCATTATATAGAATAAAACATTTACAACCGAAGATTTTGAGAAATCCTATGTTTGGGGCTCTTCCTCTCCATATTTCATATGAAGTTTTGTTATGAAATTTGTTTACAGGATCTGTGCGGGTAAAACATGCGAGGATTGGCGACTTACGCTAGCATAGTTCTTATTGCTTCAATGAGTGTTACGTTCTTCCGCTTCGGCTACACCATTTTGTTAAGGAGTTCGGCCAGAGAGGTTATGGCCGATCATGTGGTCATCACAATATCTTTCAGATTGTTTTTGAATTCGTGTCGTTGTCGATCGATGTCACTAATGTCTTCAAGCTTTTAGGTTTGAAGTCTTCGCGGTGACTAGATCATATGTCTCATCCTTTGAGGTCATTGTTTCGATCCAGGTGAACCTAGAGTAGTCATCAACTACTACAAGTGTGTACTTTCTCCGAGATCTTGGTAGTGATTGGTCCAAAGAGATCCATATGCGAGAAGTTGAAGAGGTGCAGTCGTAGACATGAGCGGACTTTCTTTTGAAGGAAGACTTGGAAAGTTTTCCTAATTGGCAAGCTTTGCAACTTCTGTCATGGTCGGCAGACACCGTAGGTAAACCTTTGACAAGCCCATCTTTGGAGAGTTTGGAGAGATACTTGAAGTTGAGGTGACTGAGATGCTTGTGCCAAATCCAACTGTTGTCACGAATGTTGTTAGCAACTAGGCAAAGGATGGAGGATCTCCCTAGAAGGTTTAAGTCCACGACATAGACATTTCCTTGTCTATTTCCAGTCAGTAACGTTGAGCAGGATTCACGATCTTTGATGAGACATTGGTTGGAGGAGAATTGGCAGATGAGTCCTTTGTCGCAGAATTGGGATATGCTCGAGATTATGCTTTAAGCGGATTCACTAGAGAAACTTTGTTGATGAAGAGACTTCCTCACAGTGATTGAGCCATACCAATTGTTTTCCTCTTGCATTGTCGCGAAAATCACCATAGGACCTTTGGCTTCAGTTTATATTGAGTAGACTGTTCCTGGTCATGTGTCTTGAAGCGGCCACTATCAAGGTACCGGATGTCCTTATCTTCTGAATCTATAGCCATGAAGCAGACTGAAAAAGATCAAAGAAACAAGGTCCCTTTTATTTTCTTTTGGGTCCTAAGGATTAGCAACCTTTTGGAACCCATACCTACCTAACCTTGAGAGAACTAGGCCTCTCAGATTTTGGTGTGAACCTTAGCAGGCATTCTGGGGCCAGATGGCCTAAACAGTTGCAAGAATGACAAAGATGAAAGTTCCATGGAGGACTGTGATTAGCTTTGGCTATAGAGAGTGATCGATGTTTTATTTTATCTATTTCCTTGCAAGTGTACAAGACTATTATAGAATAGACTCGGAAGCAAGGGTCGAACCCACAGAGACAAGTGATCACGAACAGTGCGGTTATAGATAGCAAATTATTAACCTAAAGGGGTTTTTATGTTTAATTCTATTCTAAATTACTAGTTATAGATGTTAACTAATTAGACAAGAATAATGATATGAAGATCTTATGGTGAGTGGAAATCTAGGATTCCGGTTTCACTTATATCTCCTTTATGTTCAATTCATAATAATGTCATTCAATGTCTTGGGTTCGTTCACTAAAAATAGATATGGTCTCGTTGAACAATTGGTTCAGCCTCCCTCCCGCAAAATTCACCCATTCCATATCCTAAGCACAGAACCGTAATCTAGTTGTCACCTAGATTTATGATCTATCTGTCACCTAGATCATGTAAGAACACGGTCCTAACTTATCACTCTCGTGCTCGATAGGTCCAATTTATTGTGTTGGTGAGCCGTGCATGTGCGACATATGCATTTGGTCATGCAGTATCCGCACCTCTAAGCCTTTATTATTTGCGATTACATTCATTTGTTCAAAGCAAAATAATAAGGATTGATAAACAACACAATCAACAAGCATTGAATAGACATAAATATGAGAATCAAAACATAAATTGATACAAGTTACCTCCCACCTCCTAGATTAGGGATGATTTAGTTCATCATAGACGATGAACGAAGACATGAAGATGATGGAAGACATGATTTGATCTTCAATACTTGAAATTACAAAACCTAATTATGTTATACAATCTAAAACTACCTAAAATCTATGTAGAGAGCTTCCACCCGTCCTCCTTTTTGCTTAGGCTCGGCATCCGACTTCTATATATACTTGGGAGTTGTGATTGAATCGAATGATGTGTGAAAACCCGAATTTCACGATGCCTCGCCTACCTTGCGGTCGCAGAGTCTTTGATACCTGCGTCCGCAAGGTCTCCGATGTGTGTGCTTCTGGCTCTTCGATTGCCGGCTTGGCGAGGGACAGTCGCCTACCTTGCGGTCGCAGCCGAGGCACCTTGCGTCCGCAAGGTGTCCGTATTGATGCAACTTTCTTTTCTTCAATTTTTCTTTCTTTGTAATTTGCACTTACAACCCTCGGAGTTTCGCGTATTTTCACGAACAATCCTCGAAACTTACAAAACTCACCAAAACATATATTAGTACTCAAAAGACTCATGAAATAGCCTAATTCAAGTCACGAAGATATAAAATCGACGTATAAAATACATCGATCAGAGAGCTTGTGATTTTCCTTGTTCTTAACAACAGTCTTGGGTTCAGCTAGCTTGTTGATGGTGGACTTAATTGGTTTCTCGTTGAACCTTCCTTGTTTTGTTACCGCCGGACTTAGCCTCTCACGGTCGTTGTTAACCCTTTTAGGAGGATTTGGTAGAATACCTTTAAGTTTATTGTCAACAGATTTAGGTGCCTTGTCGATTTCATAGACAAACTTGACAGGTACCAGCAGAGATTTCGTAGGTCTACCGCCAGCAGACTTTGCTTTGGCAACTTTGATTTCTCTACTGTTCCTTTCTCAAGCTTCTCATTAGAAGCAATTTTTTTGGCTTTCCCTTTCTGAGCTTTGGGGTAAACGTATGGTACATTAGTATAACCAAGTCCATGTTTACCCTTGTTTCCGAAGGTCTGTTTGGAGAAGGAGATATCATAAGCAGTCCCAGAGGTTTCACCTTTTTCAGTGACAGAAGAGTATGCCGAACTGGGCTCATCATTATAGCCTAAGCCAGATTTATTTCCATTAGACTTTTGGCTTGAAAAGATTCCAAAGGTTTCAAAGCCTTTGAGCCTTGGAGGCTCCAGAGTCAATTGTCTTTGCAAGTCAATCTTCTCCAAGCCCTTTGATGTGCTCAAGAAGACAAAATGACTTTGTCACAAAAGGAATTTGTTTTCTCCTTTTAGCTTGATACTTTCCTGCCGACAAATTATTGAGAGTTTGAATCTCGGTACCGTTAGAGATTTCTCGTGACAAAGAAGCTTCTCATAGTTCTTAGCAAGTTTTACATAGGCTACTCTAAAGGAATTGAACTCTTCAAGCATTTCTTGATTATCCTTGAGTAGTTCTTCCTTACTGAAATTTTCACAGTTGATCTCACTCTTATCGAAGAGACTTGGTGAGATTTCGACTTCATGTTTAGAGTCATAGGTGAGACCTAAATCATGAGCTATTAAGCATATGTTAGCTTGCTCACAATCGTCCTCTTCCTCTTCTGAATCAGTCTCAAACCATGTAGCAACCTGCTTTTCTTCAATGTCTTCTGCCAGCATACCTTTCTGTTTTTGAAATTTCTTATATGAAGGCTTTCGGTATGCTTCGAATTTTGGCTTTGGACATTTAGAGGCGAAGTGACCAGGTTTTCTACAGTTATAATGTTGATTCTTATGTTAGATTTATATCTGTTCAGTACATTACATTAGTTTTATATCTTGATGGCTAATCGGTACGTATCGATTAGCATGTCAGCAATGTATAGAACTTTGCCTAGTATAGTTTTTATAGGACTTCACAGGTTCAGCGGAAGACCTCTTCACAAGCTTCACCGGAAGACCTGCTCAAAGTTTACAATCGGCAGACCTGGAGTCCACCTGGTCTATCATGACGTGTCCTATCCTTCGGCGATTTATTGGATCAGTTTAAATTTATCTCATCACTATTTTGAATTTAAACTGAGACATTCCCTGACACATCAAGCTAGCCGAAAGCAACTTTCCAAAAAGCAGGAAGACTTTTCGCCTGCGAGAAAGCGAGCATCACCTACTATCTGTAACAAACTCTCAGATCTGACACCTAAATCACCCACTTGTTGAAGATCTCAGAAATCATTCCCTGCTCTAGATATCTGTGAAGACGAATTTCTTGACTGACAGCCCCATGCATTTAATGCATTCATAAAAGAGCTGTTGAAATCTTCATCTTCTCCAACGGATCCTTTGGACTGCACCTGCTATAAATGCTGACATTGAAGACTGGAGACGTAGAGGACACTGTACAGAATCGGTCGAACACTTTAAAGGATTACTCTGAAACTCGATAACTCCAAGTCTTACAACTCAGTGCAGTCAAGAGATCCTCAACAGATCTAGAAGTCTGGTAGTCAACAACAAAAGGCGTTCATCAACACTTATTGTTTTAACTTCTTGTAGTTTACATTCATTAACTATACTTCTGCACGAATTAAATATCTTGTATTTACAGATATTTAATTCCCTAGACCCCAAACACAAGTCAATATTTTGTACACGATCCATTAGGAATATTCTTTGTAATAAATCTAGTGGAAAACATAGTGCACTATTTAAATCCAAGGTTGACTGCCTTGGTGGTGGACGTAGCACTCTTTATAGTGTGAACCATCCCAAAATACTTGTGTTATTTCATTACTGTTTGTCTGCTATTTGAACTGTTTAGTACTTTGATTATCTTTATCCGTTTTACAGCAAAACTTAAGTAACTTGTAAAAGGTCTACCGGTAGACCTTATCGGCAGACCTGGAACAACTACTTTGAAGGTCTTCCGCTACTTCAATACTTTCAATAGATTGCAAGTACCCTTCAAAGAATTTACTAAAAAGTTTTAAGTGTACAATAAACTATTCAACCCCTCCCCCCTTCTAGCTTATTATTGTGCCCGTTGGGACCCACATATAACACACAAGCTCTTCGTTAGATGAGCTTTCAGCAAGTTTTCTAAAAGGCTGCTAGTGTGTGTCCTTCCTTCCATATTTTGTAAACTTTTTGAAACGTTTTACAAACATAGCAAATTGTTCATCTGAAAGAAAATCGTTTTCACTGGAGGAAGTAGAAGGTTTGTTTTCAACTGCAGTTTCTTCTTGTACCATGGCAGGCAAGGACACAGTTATGAACTATTTGTCCTGCTCTAGAGCTTGATTCACTTCGAGCTCATAAACCTTTAAACTTGCGTAAAGACTACTGAGAGTCATTTCATTTAAGTTTTTAGATTCTTTCATGGCAGTGGTCTTAACATGCCACAGACTACCTAGAGAGCCTAGAAATCTCATATTCATTTCCTTTTTGTCATAAGTTTTACCAAGAGAAAAGCAGCTATTCATTACCTCACTGAAGCGATCGTATGTTTGTCTTAAGGTCTCTTTGGGATCCTTCTTGAAAGAATCAAATTGTTGGATGAAGGTGCATTTTTTGTTGTCTCTTGTGTCTTGGTCTCCTTCCAAGTATTTGACAAGAGCCTCCCACATTTCTTTTGCAGAAGTACACCGGATCACTTGTTGGTAAGTGCTGGTGTCTAATGAGGTAGTTATGATGTTGATGGCTTTGCTATCTAGCTCTACTAGCTTTCTATCGTCCTCTGTCCA
This sequence comes from Codonopsis lanceolata, assembly GCA_013146195.2. Taxonomy (NCBI): domain Eukaryota; kingdom Viridiplantae; phylum Streptophyta; class Magnoliopsida; order Asterales; family Campanulaceae; genus Codonopsis; species Codonopsis lanceolata. Next base: position 10,977 of record JABEVN020003558.1, on the reverse strand, counting down.
TTCAGATTCTTCTTTGGGTACTTTAGCAGGATTTCCAATGATGGATGCTAGAAGATTTGCCTTCATTGGTACATGACGTCCTGCTAGTACGCATTTCCATAACCTGTTGTCAATAGAATTCATAAAACGCATTACCTTATCCTTCCAAACATCGAAATGGCCTTCGTCCAATATTGGGACGTGGTTCACATTTGTTGTAGGTAGCATGTAGTGTGTTTGTGCCATTGGATCGTGACTCTCAAGAGTTTAATCTTGGAAAAACTAGTTTTCGAAGAGTTAAGCTCTGATACCAATTGTTAGTCCCAAAGGGCACAATAATAAGCTAGAAGGGGGGGTTGAATAGCTTATTAGACACTTAAAACTTTTTGTATAAATTCCTAAAACAAGCACTTACAATCTATTGAAAAGATTGAAGTAGCGGAAGTCTTGTAAGGAAGACAGTTCAAGTCTGCCGGTGAAGCACTACCGGTAGACTTTGCTGAATACTCAAGTCTGCTGTTTGAAGCGATAAGTAAAATGATATGAAACCGTTTAAAGCAGCAAGCAACAGTAATGAAAGAACACAAGTATTTTGAGATGGTTCGCACTATAAAGAGTGCTACGTCCACCACCAAGGCAGCCAACCTTAGATTTAAATGTGCACTATGTTTTCCACTAGTTCTATTACAAAGAATTCCAATGGATCGTGTACAAAATATTTGACTTGTGTTTGAGGGTTGGGAATTGAATATTTGGACAAACAGAATATTCAATGGTGCAGAAGAATAGTTAAAGAAACAACAATAAGAAGCAAAAGATAAAGTGTTGATACAGATCTTCTTGTTGTTGTTGAAGACTTCGTTGATCAGTTTAAGATCTCTTGAATGCACTGAGTATATAAAACTTTATGTTGTTGGAGAAATTCAGAACATTATTTTCTTCAGTCTTTAATGACAATATTTATAGCTGGGGCATTCTTGAGACCGTTTGGAGAAGACGAAGAGTAACAGCTCTATTAGGTTGAATGCATTAAATGCATGGAGCTGACTTTGTAGATTTCGTCTTCACTGATACTGAGCAGGGAATGGTGAAGAGTTGTTGCAGCAACTGGCAGGTGAGCAATCAGAGTTACAAACCTGCAATAGTTGGTACAGACTGTAAGTGTCAGTCTGTTTCACCTGCTCTGTCACTATTCAGGAGGCGAAAGTCTTCTTGCTTTTCGGAAAGCTGGACAGGCGTGTCTGTGAAGTCAAGAGTTGATAGAAGATTGGTTTAATTCAAATTCAAACTGATAAATGTCGAATTTAATTAATCCACTAAAAGCTTGATGACTGGACACGTCATGCTTGAATAGGTGCAGACAAGGTCTGCCGCTGGATGCTGGATGCTGTATGAGGTCTTCCGGTGAAGCCTGCTGAAGTCTTCAGCTGAACCTGTGAAGCCTATTAAAAACTATTCTAAGACAAAGTTCTATACATAGTTGTCACGCTAATTGATACGCAGCTCAATTAGCCACTAAGTATAGAACCTAATGTAATGTATGAACAGATGTAAATCAAGATACAAATGAGAAACAACAGTCCCAAACCTACAATTCTGTCACCGTAGTTATTTATTTCAAAGTTCGTACATAAAATGTAGATATTTATATTTTGCGTGTTTGTAAATATGTGTATTATCTGTATATATTATTATTGTTCGTTTTCTTTTTCGTTTATATTCTTAGATATAACGTAGTCATAATGGCTTCCATTTAGTTAATTTCGTTTTCTTTATATACATAATATAAATAATTAATGTCGTTAGTGTAGCTTTATTTTCGTAAAATAGTTCATAAAATTGTCATTATTATTTTGTTTGTCTTCCGTTCGATCTTGTTTATGTAAATATAATATAATCCTCTTTTCATTTTCTGTTATATATACATAAATATATTTTTATAGACTAAATACGTGCATAAAATAAGCATTTTAGCAAACCCCATTTTAAGACCGAAAGGGCGAGTTTGGTGCCTGACCCCTTTCCAACTCGTAACTTAGCATCCGAACCCATATTTTCTAGTATTTTTGGTTTTTTCTCTGTTTATCCATGAAATAGAGGTGGCGACTCTGTAAATATATTTTTAGAGTCCATAACGAGGTCAAGCATATTCTACGCGCTTAAGTTTTGAAACCACTTGTTCTCATTACGAGAGGGGTCGAAACGGGGTTCTCACACCAACCAACTAGTGAATAGAATACACCAGTAACAATCAAAACTCAAAATAGAGTCTATGTAACTATATACATCCCCGTCCTCACAATTATACAAAACAAGCCTTCTAGGAGCTACAACTCAACAGCCTGCTAGGTTTCGCGTGTCTCGCCGATCACGCAGGAACTCTCGATCTCGCTGGATCAAATTCCTGGATAACTGCACACTAAAAGTAAACAAGCACGAAGTGAGTGATAACTCAGTAAGTTACTACATGCAACTACATGGCATGCTGTTATGCACATGTAAACATCATATTAGTGAATCAAGTATAGTTGTATATAGAACTGTCAAAACGGGCAAATGGGGTGGATTTGCCCGTGGGCCTGGAAAGCCCGCCATTAAACGGGCTGGGGCGGGAAAGCCCGCAAACTTGACGGTCCTTAAAACGCTCGACCCAATCTGCCCTGCGTAGAGCTGCGGGCAAAACGGGCAAAGCCCGCAATTTTTTTTTTAATTATCAATTCATAAACCATTATTTATTATCAATTCATTATTTCATTTACCTTTAAACATATAAGTATTTTATTAGTATTACTTTAAACATACATGGAATTGGAAACTGAAGCATATATAGATTGTGGTTATAGACGAACCAAGATCTCAAACAAAATAAACCCAGATCTCAAACAAAATAAACACAGATCTTAAAGTCGAAGAAGAAGATGCTCGTTCTTGAAGATGCTCGTTCTTGAAGGTGCCGCCGTGTCGGAGCAAGATGCCAGAGGCAAGAGCAAGAGAGAGACGGTTGGTGTGTAGAACTTTGTAGAAGAAACTAGAAAGTGTGAAGATTATGAGATGCGGGGGCAGAGGCCGAGTCGTATAGCGGTTGTTCGAGTGTTCAGCGGAGGGAGGAAGACGATTGAGATTTGAGAAGAGGAGCCATCGTGCTAGATCTCGGGATCTGGAAGCAGAATGGGAGAGAGAGAGAGAGAGCGCGTGACTGCGTATGCGTGAGAGCGAGAGAGAGAGAGAGAGAGGCACTGCTGAAACGAAGGCGCTGCGTGAATCTTGATGTCGGCCGTCGTGAATCGTGATGCCGCCATGAATCTAGAGAAGTCTAGATTTGATTTTTCAATTTTGAAGAATAAGAAGTATGAGTGTATGACTGCAGTATGTATGAGATTGAGACCTATGTGAAATGGCTAAGTCACCTAAACCTTTCCTTAAGCTATTAGACGGAAATGGGCTGGGCCTTTGAATTTTTTAATTTTAAGAATTAAGCCAAAATCCAGAAAAGCCGGCTGCCCATCCCCCGCCCCGCAAAAGCCCGCAGCCCGTGTAGGCAATGACCGTGAGGCCGCTCCCAAACGATTATGTATTACATCGACCCAACCCGCCCCTTTTAGGTGACGGGGCGGGCATGCCCACGAGCTTTAGCCCTATTTGACAGCTCTAGTTGTATATATACCTACATACATCACGTTCATCATGTTATAATGCACATTGCCCCAACGTAATTAAACACAAGCCAGGATATACAACTGCAGGAGAGCTTTTCGTCTTATCCTGCCTTTCATTTACCCTAGTTGTGTTGCTGCTAGAGTACACACGCTGAATTATGTCTGAACCCAATAGTTTACAGAACCAGTATTCATGTCTGAACCCAATAGTATCCAGAACCAATGACCTTGGGACATAACCATGAGTCTTATTACCCCGAGTTTTACCCAAAAGTCTAGCTTCCCCATGCAATGCGAATTTCTCTAACAAAGAAGCTACATCCTCAGTACAACCAATAGTGAGGAAGAGGCGTGGTCCCAATGAGCACAATAATAAGCTAGAAGGGGGGGGGGGTTGAATAGCTTATTAACACATTAAAAACTTTTAAGTAAGTTCCTTGAAAGTTACTTGCAATCTATGAAAAGAATCAAGTAGCGGAAGACCTTCAAGAAAATTGTTCGATGCAGATAAGGACTACCGTAGACCTTTTACAGATTACTTAAGTTACTTTGAAATAAATAATGTAAACAATGGCGAAGCGAGATCAAGTAATATAGGCAGACGATAGGAAATAACACAAGTATTTTGGGATGGTTCACACTATAATGAGTGCTACGTCCACCACCAAGGCAGTCAACCTTGGATTTAAATTGTGCACTATGTTTTCCACTTAGATCAATTACAAAGAATATCCCTAATGGATCGTGTACAAAAATATTGACTTGTGTTTGGGTCTAGGGAATTAAATATCGTAAATACAAGATATTTAATTAGATGCTTGAATATAGTTAATGGAAGTTAACAACAAGAAGAATAAAGCAATAAATGTTGATGAGCAGTGTGACGACCCGACCCGGATCTCAATACGAGATCCCAAGGTCGTGCCATCAGGACAAACTAAGAGACAGACAAGCACCTGTTAAGCATAATGGTGCGAGTCAAAAGACGAGCCAACAAGCTCAAAATAGGAAGGTAAAGCCATAACGGCGATCTGGGGAAAATCAAAACCTAAAACTTGCGGAAGCAAAACCATAATGGGACCCGAGCTATCCAACTCTGAATGAAAATAACCAAAGAGATAGTAAATCTCTCGGCCCAAAATTCGGGCGTGGCGCAACATTAGACACGCACAACAAACCATCGGCAACCAAGGCCGAGCAGACAAAATCCCAACGATAAACAACACTCAGCGGCTATAACATGCAGGAGGAACAATTCACTATAACCATAAATAAATGCTAAACCACCAACCAAACCTTCGACTAAAACTATCGGAGGTAGGAACAACAATAATACCAAAACTAGAATAAACGAGCCACACATGCTCGAAATGACAACGGGAATAAATTCTAAGGATACAATGGCTCGGCTATACAACCGGCTCCCAAATATACAACAATAATATAACACTATAATCTACCCAAGTAAAGTCTACATAACTTTACATTCGATCCTCACAAATAAATAACAACATTACTAATAAATAACCCCAAGCTTATGGCTTGGAAGACCACACTAGAAATCGCTATCGAAACAGCGTACTAACGGGATCACTTGCACACTAGGGAAAAACAACCACACGGAGTGAGTCATAATGACCCAGTAAGTTTCTAAATGCAACATGTGGCATATTATGACATGGCATGGCATAAATGCACAATCATATAAAATCATGGTATCATGCTAGTATACCATCATAAAACATGTACTTAATTTTTAAAGCACATAAACTCACATAAATCAAGTAGCATTTTATCTTTCATATAAATGCTCATAAATAATTATGCGTAACGATAGCGTATTTCGAACGTTACAATCAAATCGGGTTCCAAACCCAACCAACTTACCTTGATATCAATTCTCAAACCATGATTCGGGCTCAATTCCCAATCAATAATACCCTGGGGTTTCCTCCCCAAATAATCTCAACTCATCAGTTTCCCTTAATGAGTACTCGTTACATTCATCCGTCTCGGATGAGAAATGAGAGCTCGATGTCGCTAGATGGCATAACTTCGAGATCACATCCCACTTGGCCAAATAGTGAGGAGAAAAAGGACCCAATGCAAGCGATTCGTAGCGATTGTTCCCAAAGGCTATGAATCGTCCCATTGCCTTGACACAACAACCAAACCCGCCACCGCCCGGTGGACTTTAAACCAAACCATCAAGTAGATATTTACTTGCATAAACCAATGAGACCAAATTCATAATTATCGGACTCATTAAATCATGTAGGACATAATGCTCTACAACAACTCATAAACCATGCACATAATTGCACATAAACAAATAGGGCATAATGCTCCACAAAATCCCATAATCCATGCACATATTTGCAAACCACGTAGGACATAATGCTCTACGAAATCTCATAAACCATGCATATAATTGCATATAAACAAGTAGGACATAATGTTCTACCAAACATCATGAACAATGCATATATTTGCATATAACCATTGTGTTCAACTAACTTACAAGTTTAGTTCAAGAACTACTTTATTGAGGTATTCATTATTCCTCAAGTCATTAACCCATTCAAGTATAGCTTACAACTTAATAAAATATAATGTGAGGTCTTCCTTAATCCTCAACTCAAATCAAACCAAGACTACTACGCTAGTCTCAAAATATCCACCAATCAAGACTTATTATTTTAGTCTTTATTTTAAGTACACCGGACTCAATCATAGTCCTAATCGTCATACATGATCGATAACACCAACCCCATACTCAAAAACATCATGACTACTCCGTAGTCACTTTCTCACAAATAATTCCATATACACGCAACCAAAATCCATAAGAAGATAATTCTATCTTAATCTTCTCTTAAATTTTCTCGTGACCTTATGTAGGTCTCTATTGTCCCACGCTCTAGCAAGCATGCTCAAGATATATTTCTAATAAGTCTCCATTGGACACCAACCCGAAAACCCGGTGTGCATGAACATAATCCAAACAAACCCAAACATTGTAGGGTTCACAACCCAAGGCTCATTATCATTTTATTAGCCTTATAACGACTCCGTTGAGTCTTAATACTACATTTCATTCTTTATGTGTTTCATAAATCCACACTTTAATATTTCATTAAAGTGTACAACAAAATCTCAATATTCATTCGGGCTTGATTTCCAAGCCTAAAATCCATAAAGTTCATCATAATCATAATTCCATTTAAAGTTTGGAGACTATGCATTTCACAACATTAATCAAACGAAATCCAATCGTTGTAGGATTTCAGCCCAAGTTCGTTAAGCACATTATCAAACTTAAAATGACTCCGTTGAGTCTAATGTAAACCTTCCAAAAATTAGGGCATAGAAGCTTGGGCTACAATATCCCCCCCCTATGTACATAACTTTCACCAATAACCATATTCCCAAATTCGATGAACTCACATAAACCCAACAAAATACTATCAATGCATCATAGAACAATTTTGCCAATTTGTGCAAAATTTCGTTTAAGTAACCTTACCAATCATATTCTCCAAAACATGATTTAATCACTCAACATGGTTTAATATACTCTACTAGACATACATAACATAATAATCATGCTTACCAACATGTTAATGAACCAAAACATAATTAGGGCAAAAATCCCCTTCCAAGTATCTCTACCAATCAAGCTCATAAACATGAAATAAATCACATATCAAGGATGAATAGGCTACTAAACATATGAATATCATATAAATCAAGGTCCCAAATAGGTTCACCCAAGCCAATTCATCCTCTAGAATCTAGGGTTCATAGTATCTCTAGAAAGCTCTAAATGCACCCATTGACCTCACATAGCACAAAGGTTGATTTCCCTAGGGTCAATGGGGCAAAAACAAAGAGAGATAGGTGTAGAAACTTACCTCAATCAGCCCCTTCAAGCCACAAATTCGGAATTCCAAGAGGTGGGTTTTGTTCTCCTTAATCTCCTCTTCAAATCTATGGTGTTGATTGTGGAATGGAGGCCCCAAGCTATGGAATCCATGGTTGAACCTTCAAGAACCCTAGAAGACTCCCTCTCAAGCTCTCCAAGAAGCTCCCCACGTTTTTTAGAAGTTGTGGCTGAATATGGGAGGTTAAGTGGGGAGTTAGGGCTTCAAATAGGTTAGAAAGTCAAGTGGGTTATGTTTAAGTGATAGGTTTGTTTCCCTTTGATTAGCCACACTAATCCACCTCCAAATCTCAATTAGATGGTTAGGATATGCCCTAAGATAGTTAGGAGGGTTTAGGAGTGGGTTAGGATGGGTTTGGGTGGGGATAGGTTGGGCAACTATCCAAAATCACCAAGAAAACCCGTAACAGGGCCAGCAAGTGATGCGGTCGCATGGTGGTCAGCCCATGCGAGCGCATGGTGGCAGGCTACACTTCTTCTCCGGTTTTGTTTCCTTGCTCGGTCTCGAACTTTCCCGCATGCATTCGCAAGTCTTAAAGCCTCGAAACGGCCCATAATTCAACCCTTAATGTTCTCATACTCTTAAATAATCACAACAAGTCTCAAACCACTCTCAAAGTGGGTCTAAACCCCCATAAACAACACCCGAGACAACCCGAGCAAAACCGACGCAAGGCGCGACATCTCGCTAATGAAACGTCGAATGAGACCGCAAACCGACGGGTAATAACCCATGATTGTAGACACTTATTAGGGCTACAAAATAGGCCTGAATGCCTCTCCAATGATAAACAACAGATAGGAGAAATAAGCTCCCGAAAGACGAGACGTTCGCCCGGCTCAATCTCAAACTACGCGATAAGGAGAATTGCTATTCTCGAAGCGTCAAAACTTCACGAGACTTATGGAATACATCCAATTAGAAGTCTAACACATCTAAACATGTTATTTAATCATCATGTAAAGATCTAGGACCAAATCGAGGTCAAGAACACAAAACCCGAATAGACTCTCAATCGCGTCGCATTTCGACTATCGCCGGTTACGACTTTTGACTTTAAGCAAGTCAACAACTATATGACATCTCTTAGAAGTGTTTTAGTCTTAATGTGATCTCTCATACACATTTAGACTCTCTCACAAACCAAACGAGCAATCAACCAAAGAAGAAATGCGAGCATTGCACGCATTCAAGCTAACCGAATCTGGTCTTACATCCTCTCCCTTAAAAAGAATTCGTCCCGATTCCAAACCGTATCTCAAACCAATGCTAGGTCATCACCCCAACATGAAATACCCAGACACCACTACTGTCTCACAATCTCGAAAGTGAACACTGATGCTCAAAAACCATAAACCTAGACTCGCCTCCGAGTCTACCATCACAATAACCAAACTAAGTATACGAGGATCTAACTACCGTGATCCCAAACTCAGTTTCAAACCTCTCAATAGGCACAACAACATTAAACTCTCTCTAGATTGAAAATAATATGACTCATATTTGAGTCGCGAAACACATATGAACAATACTAACCAAACTTGTACACAAACCTCAACGTTTAACATGAAACAAGTTCAAACACATCATAACCTTCAACTACGGAAACTATTTGTTCCGGGCACATCATAAAATTCGTGCATAACGCATCTTAAGTCACAAGGAAGTAATAATTGCCTATAGAGCAATTCTCAACCAATCAAAGACAATCAAGTGGACATTCCAAGCCACGCAAATAATACTCGCGATCTCCCTATCGCGGTAAGAACACATAAGAGTGCAACAATGAAATGTTTTGAAAACTCTTTTCATTTAGGTCCATTCCTTTTGATAATGGGTATAGTCAATTTCTACCACAATTCATACCAATCCTAGTCCAACAACGATCACTTTTGATCACCAATTTAGTACCTGCTAAATTGGATATTCAAAAGCTTTCGTTGCAAGGATGCAGGTTCATGATAAAAAGGTTTTAAGCATCCTTTAATAGTCTCCCTACGCTAAGGAAATGAATGAGCAGAGATAACACTTTATGAAATGCGAATTTAATATACCACAATATAGATGCATCAAGTAGGTGTTCCCTACAACTAATGCACATAACTGAATAAAATCAAATCAAGTAACAAGGTCTATTACCTTGACAAACAACAACCATATTTTACCACAAAACTCGTGCACCTAGCACGCAACCAAAAACTCGCTAGAAGTCACCACGCATCGACTCTGCTATTAGTAGTCGTAACGCCTATACTTCACAAATCCAACCTTTCTTAAGCCCTAGACCAAGGCTACAAATGCACGTATATTCTAACGTCCCCACAACACCAAAACATCAACAAATCGCGGTGAAACGTCATACTGCTCACGCACTAAAATCAACCCATAAATCGCAATACTTAACTTTCGCACTTCGAGTATATCCTACTCGCATAATAATCATATACAATAATATCGATGTATATTATTCATCACCTTAAACATATCCCCATAGGATATACAAGTATCATATCAAACCAATAAATATCATCATACAATTCATGCTTCATATATATATACATATATATACGTATATTCATACCCCGGCTCTTAATATAGGCCGACAAAACCGTAACCCCATAAAACCATTGATTACTATCATCATAACACAAATTCATCCTCAATGTTTTATATATAGTATAGTCCTATAAATATATAGACTACACAAGAATCCAAATCATGTGTGATTACCTACCGGCAATTCACAAATCAAACAATACCACAAACCAAGATCTCATCAGCTTTATCCCCAATCAAACAATAAACCAACAATATGCAATACACCATGTAATGTATGTATGAATGCACATGAGCTACCGATAAGACGTGTACTCATAATAACAATAATCAGTAGTGGCGGTATAATATATATTTTACGAGAGCATACCTTCCTATTCTGATAGGTTTCAAGACTCCGCAATGGCCAATCGCCACGCACGGATCTACCTCAAACTCAGGCCTAACCATCACCATCTCTCTTGGAGCCACCATATTATCGACTAGTACTCCCAAGCCGATTAACTCTCATCTTTGTAGCAATCCTTACGAACATGATCACCACCACAAGCAAAGCACTTTCCCGCTTTGCCCTAACATCCGTTTCTGCATGTCCTGTCCCTCGAACAAAAATTACATATCAACTCGCCGTCGCTCCGACTAGAGGTAGAACATCACCCGCCTACCAGACGTGTGATTTCTTGATTAACTTCGAGGTACTACTTGCCCTCCAATATTATCATCACTCTTAATAGCCCCTCGAGGTTCTCTTTCGAGCATACTCCCTCGATGTCCAACTCCATCGCATAAGCACGATTCACAAAGATCTCGGTATTCGTGAGGCCGTAATGGGATACGCCACG
>JABEVN020003557.1:0-17748 GCA_013146195.2 Codonopsis lanceolata | reverse complement strand
AAGCCGGAATAAAGTATGAATCCCATAAAAGAATAGAAATGGGCTTCCATCTATGAATTCTTAGTTGGCCATATCACTGGTTAAAGTCTCAACGGATAATAGTTGGTATTGGTATATCCATTTATTTGATTTTGGGTTTTTTTCTGGCTTGTTTGAGTTGGGTTATTTTGCATCAAAGATTAGTTTTTCAATGCAAAAATTGAATTGCAATGCATCATTGTATTTTTACTTGATGTTTGTGGTTTTCCTTTCATTAATTGCATAATTGTCATTTTGTTCTCAAAAGTGTACTTTAGTGGTGAAATAAAAATATAGTGGACTTTTATGGTTAAATATTCTAACAAAGGTATTGAACCGGTTATTACCCTTGTTTTTAACCCATAGACTTTTGAGGACAATAAGATGAAGAGACCCTTAATGAACAAAATCGGTTATGCCCTCTCTTTATTGCAGTGGTATCGACCTTTTAACTTGGAACATTCTGCACCACATTAGTTAGTTTGACTGTCCAAAACATGGCTCTTTAACTTGGAACAATCTTCTCAGCATGACCCATTGAAATCAAAGAGGGAGCCACTTATGAGTACTTAGTTCTAAATTTAAAAATAATGACATTATGTTTTGTGTTATTTGGTAGCTTGAAATCTTCTATCACACCTATGTTACGTTCACTGTTTCGTTAAATTTTAGTTTTACATGTGTACTTGTAAAAAAAAGTTACAATGAGAGAGAGAGTGCAATATCGATTGTAATAGAAGATTTGAATCAATTATTTGGGATCATATGGACTCCATGTTAAGTTAAAAAGTAAATTTGACTAGATGACAAATAAGATAAAACATTATTTTGTGCACAAAATTAAATATTAATTAATTAACTATAACATTGCTCAAAATCAAAAGAGTATACATTTATTTGAAACAACAAATCAGTAGTACTAGCCTTATAATCATTATCACTACCATTGCAACCTTTTCTTTTCCTAAACAACTTGGAAGAGTTGTGAAAGTACAAAAGACAAATTCATAAAAGCAGTGGTAATGCTAGTCGTAAGACTAGAGATGGCAATGGGCTGGGCCAGCCCGCATCATCAAATAGCGGGTTATAGTGGGTTTCAAGTTGACCCGCTCTACTAACTTACCTTGATAGCTCTATTTATCGTCTTTAATTATCTCAAAGGCTCTCTCCTCTGCGTATGGTCATGCTTCTCTTTTTTTCTTATTCCTATAAAATCAAGTAAAAAAGATGATTCAAAAGGAAGATTCATTGCATGCAAGCTTAGCCGTTGGAAGTCTTTTCCTTTTCTAGAGTTCCGTCTGCCTACCACCTTTCCATCAGTCTCTTTATTGCTCTTAATTCAGAAAATGAATTATCTCATTTTGAATCAAATTTGGAATCGTTGATGATTTCTCATTAGTCCCGTGAAGTTGATTCTGGTGATGAACTTTTTTCTAACTAGGGATAGAGATGAGGAGTTAGACGTTTCAAGCGAAGTGGTTAAAGAAAACAAAGTTTTGGAAGATTGTGGCAAGTTCGAGGAGAAGGAGCAAGTAAATATTGTTGAAAAAACCGAAAAATCCTGGGGATTTGATTTTGATGAAGAGGATGAATCTCATGCTTTATTGGAGCATAAGGATTTGATTGAGCAGAGCAACTGAAAATGGAGCGGAAAAAATCTATAACTGGTGGACCATACGATGCGAGCATCGGGATGTTCGATGTGATCATCGAAATTTGCGATGCGAGCATCGGAATTTATAATACAAGCATCGGAATTTGCTAAATCTGACCAATAAAAACCCGAGCTCCAGTCTCAATCTCATCCCTCATAAGTCGCATCACCTCCTCCCTCAAAACCAATAACATGCATTTGATGGAGAGACACCATAGAACCAAGAAAACCCAGAGCTCGTCTGCCACACCAAACACTTTACTCCAATGGAAACAAGTAACCTCACACCGAAGAAACAAGTGACCATGCCCTTCGGAGGCATTTTTGTACATCATACACCAGAGGAAATCCTCTTCTTCTTTTTTAGTCCGGTTAAGAGCTTTTAAATCTCCAAAGGGTATCAGACGCTTGCACCTATCCCTTATATAATAAGCAGTCATCAATTTGAAGCAGGAAAGATGGGAATAAATCTCCTAGCGTAGGAATCGTCAGCAAAGGTCAGAGTGCTTCAATTTAGGAATTGACAGATAGAATGTAACAACTAGAAATCCTCTTCTTTGGTCAGAAAGGTACTCTATAACCAGTACAACTTTGCTATCTGAGAACGGGGGCATTTTAGTACAGAAATTATAAAAGTATCCTTTAGAAGTTAAAAAAAATAGATTAGAGAGGTTAAAAATTATGAAAAGTGTATCGTCATGCAAGTATTCCTATTAAAAAAAGGAATAATGTGGGCCGATCCCTTTTCCCAAGTTTACCCCACGTGTTTTTTTTTTCAATCAGATAAAGTCACTTTTAGGGGCAGGCAAAATGACTACGATACCCTTAATAAACCGAAGGCACGCTACAGAGGTCACTTACTCAATGCATCGCGCTACATCAACTTTTGCACAGCGATGCATTGATTTAAATTACCTAATCCAATTTTGCATTAGGTTGCACCAATTTTATGCATCGTGATGCATCAATATAAATTACCAAATCAATTTTTTCACCAAGGTGCATCGATTTAAATTACATAATCAATTTGCATTACGTTGCACCAATTTAATGCACTGCGATGCATCAAATTACCAAATCCAACTATGCATCGCGGTGCATCAAATCAAGCAACCAATTGATGCATCGCAATGCAAACTAGGTTCAAATACATCTCCTATGCCTTCTTCTTCCTCCTCCTCCATCGTAAGTTATCTTCTTCATCATCTACCTTCGTCCTTATTGAAAATCCTTCAACCCAGCCTAGGTCTATTCTAGTATCGTACTTAATGAATCGGAAAAATCGTTTACCTTTTGGGGGTATTGCTCACGAACCCCTACGAAGGGGCGTTGCCCAGCCTGCCCCCTCAACCTGACCAGACAAGTCGATTTCTGTTTCGTTGCGTAGCAATGGTGATTTTTGAATCCAAAATATTGGTCGGAGCGGTGCTTTCCACGAGAGGCAATTGGTTCTTTTAAAGATGCTCATGTAATTACTCGCCTCTATAAATTAAGAGTCCTATCTAGATGGCGACAGTAGGTAGTAATAATAACTAATAACCCAGGACTTTGATTCATATCAATTATCAGGTAGGATCCATTTTCATTTCTTTTGAATGTCATTTCTGATCTCACAATAAGGATTAGGATTCTCATTACTGAACTTTCAACAACATTTCATTCATGAAAGAATTAAACTTGCAACCAAGATAAATTCTTCTCGACGTATTGAGGATACAATTTATTCGAGGTAATGTCATGACTTTGATTTCACGATTGAGAGTAAACTTGGTCGTAGGCGCGATTGATGAGGAGGTGAAGGATTAGTCTCTTTGGCTTAGACATATCATGGGAACGTGTAAGAACTATCGGTGCGTTCTAAAAGGAACACCAACTAAATTGATTGTAAAGAACACGAAAAATTGATTAACAAGGAAATCGTTAAGTAAACAAAATGATAGTACGATTGAAAAAAAAGGCACCTCTATTGAATTTAAGTTGTGTATAATGTAAACTTTAAAAGGAAAATACGCACACTAGATTCAAATTAAAGACAATGGGTGGAAAATTTGAAGAACACCTATTTTTCTATGACTACGTCCATCCAAGTACTGGAAGTTGTAGTATATTAAGGGCGTAAAAAAAATCTAAACTAATAAAATGCAATTAGGGACCGAAATGTAATGTAAAAAAATTGTAGTTAGGGTTCTTAAAAAAAACTGAACATTTAGTAAATGTAGCTCAAAATGTTGCTACATTCACTAGCACAGTGGCGGACACATAGATTTACTCAGGTGGGGGCAAAATGTAAAATATATTAGATTAAATTTTTTTAATTTTTTTTTAAACCCTAAGCCTTGTGTCCGCCTCTGAGCACATTCACAAATTGCAGTGCAAATAAAAGAGAAAGCAAAGCAAGCAGAGAAGAAGAGACACAAGATAAGTTCAGTCTACAAGCAAGACTTGTAGATGAGCCAATACGACTAAAAACTTCCACTATAGAAAAATAATCGTTAAACTTACAATCTGTAGACACCCCAATTTCGTACCTCAGATATATGACATAACAAAAAATATCAAGAACTGTTAAAACATTAACAAATGTCAAGTTGCTGAGGTCAAAATTGCAAAAGGACAAAGCATGATGCACAAAGGACAAATGCGAGGGGCCAAAGCGTCAAAAAGAGCCATGTTTGAAGTTTGGGCACCACCTACCAAGGTTTGGGTGTGGCGCCCAAACCCCTAGTGGGTGGCACCCAAACCTCACTTTCAAACACTTCAATGCAAAGTTTGCCGTGAAATGCAAATCGTCCAACGTGGTGTACAACACCCCGATGCATGGAGAGAAATCACAAAATTCCTTCGATGTCCCAGCTCCTTCCTATAAATGAGGCCTCGGCTCCTTCATTCAACACACTTTGCGTAAAATTTCTCTGCGTCTACATTCGAAGAAATAAACACCGATAGATAAATTTCTAAAGCCTCGAAACCCTGCCAAACCTCCGCCAAACACAAATCCAACCGGTAGAAGTGTACCTTAGCCCCCCAGCTAGGTATCCACCCTTTTTCCCCGGTCCAAAAATCGAGGATAGAGCAGTTGCTCTGCCCGATTTAAAAGGCCAAAATAGCCAGTAGTAAGCCGTTACTCTGCCAAAATTTAGCCTTTTCCACCAAACAAACAGCCAGAAATAAACAGTTACCTACCCGATCCCGAGGCCGAAAAGTAACTTTCAGAGCGTTACGCTGCCCAAATTCACACAACCCACAACTTCAACCAGACGCACCAGACCAGAAAAAAAAAGACTCTCTCTCCCCGAGGGACAGAGCGAGCACACCCCTACGTCGTTTGTAAGCTTTTATTGTTAAAGTTTTTTTTTTATGTAATAGTATTATTTCCAGTCCGGCCCAATGTAAATATATAAGCAGTTGTGCTGCCCGGATTTTATTAAGAAATAGTACTAAATGTAGCCGTTATTATGGCAAAATGTTTTTAGATAAGTTTGTATTTATTTACTTTATTTATTCAATAAAGTCTTTATTTGTAAATGTATTATTTCCGATCCGGTTCAATATAAAAAATATAAGTAGTTATGCTGCCCGGATTTTGTTAGGAAATAATACTAAAAAGAGCCGTTATAATGGCCAAATATTTTTAAATGTGTCTGTAATTATTGGAAAGAGACGGCTGCGAGTCCGTAAATAATGTGGCCACGAATGTATCTGTTTAATTTTCCCTTGTCAAAATAAGACCTTATTTATTTGCTAAGTAAATGTGACAATAAGCATACTTCACCAAAACGTTTGAGACCGAAAGAGGCGAGTTGGGTGCCTAGCACCTTCCCAACTCGTAACTTAGCCTCCGAACCCGCTTTCTAAAATCTCTGGTTTTCTTTTCTGGTTTTCCTTTATTTTTGCCTTAAAATAAAGGTGGCGACTCTAAAAACATTTTGGATCCAGTGGGGCCTCGCAACATCTTTCTTTGCACTTTCACGTTCTCCCCTAAACGAGGGAGAATGAGAATGGAAAGGTGATGTATTTCTATGTCATGGTATCCCCGAAATAATGGATAACTTGACGTAGAAAATCCAAGGCACTCATAGTGATCCAAAATAGGCCATAAGGCTATTTTCATAAAATTCATAGTGGGGGCGTCGCAATATTCTTTCTTGCACTTCTCTATTTTCCCTGAAAGATAAAAGGGGAGAATGGGAATGGAAGAGTAATGCATTCCCATATCCTGTTATCCACGAAATAAGGGATAACTTGACATGGAAAACCATAAGTTCCCATATTGGATACAAAATTCACTCAGGGCAACCAAGGCACATTCCAACGTGCTAATATAGATAGCACTCCTCTCGCATTTTGGATTTCGTCTTCCCCTAAACAAGGGAGGGTGGAACGAGAGCAGTGGTGTCCCGCATCCGCACGTACGCGCACCCCTATCCAAGGGCGCGCGGGGCGCGGGGGCACATTTCCCGGGAACCTCACACAATCATGAAAAACCTATTACTATGTGAAAATCACATGAAAAACTCATAACTGAGCATGATGTAATCAACGTAACTCAAGTATCCACGGAAACTAGAGATTAAAACAAAGCAAATGGGTAAAACAAAAAATTAGAAGTCGCCGATCAATGTAGCTGTCAATGATGTAGCATTCCATTGTACATGTGGTGTTCCAAAGACAATCTCTCTAAAATTCTCTTTGAAAGCTTTCTTTAGCCCCGAACTCCTCTATTTTTAAGCCTTAGGACACCTGTTTTCTATGAAAATACTAAACATGATATTGTTAAGGTTATGAAATAAATCATTCCATATTACAAAAACATGCCATATCAAACACATCCTTAAATAAGGCAACGAAGAAACTTCTAAGAAAGTCATCAGGGCAATGGAAGCTTTCAAGAAAGACACGCAAAAAGACAACAACAACCTTGAAGACCAAGGGCATGAGACACAACACAAAGAAGGGTAAAATAGGCCGAGCCTATTTGCAGTTACATGATGCATGCACACTATACTAGTCTAGTCTTTTGAAGTGGAAACGGACGAAATAAAGTAGTGTATTGACTGTGGGGGGATTTGTAAGAGAATGAGGCTAGTATTCTTGATTATACTAGTTTGATGAGAGTAAGATTGAAGATGATTATTAGGGTGGTACACGCACATTAAATCTCACCGGACCAAATGACCAAATGACCTAAGCTATGACAAATGATGACTCCATGTACACTTAGTCGAGAGAGACGTTGATTAGGCCGAGAAATTAACGATACGAATTAAACACTAACACAATCATTGTTTTTCGTGAACATAGTATAAGATTATAGAGAGAGATGAAGTCAATCATACAAGGTAGAGAAGAATAATATGAAAGACTCAATTTTATTACGATGCTAGAGATACATATTTATAGGGTTACAATGGGAGGAGGTAATCTCCTAGAAGGTTCTAGATCTATACAAAGATTTTCTTTCCTAATCTAATACAAAGATTAAGTTTCCTAAACTATATATAACAATATATACTTGAATATAATATTATGATATTATATTCCTAATATGCCCCCGCAAGATGGACGGTCCTTGGATAAGTCCAATCTTGGAGAGTGATGAGATGAACCGGGTTTGATGAAGCGGTTGAAGATGGATGTGTTCCCGGACATATACGTCGTTTCTGATGTGATGTGGTTCCTCGCATCCGAGGTGGTGATAGGTTGGTGCATGACTATGCCTGAGACAAGGAGGTTGTGGAGAAGGGTTTCGCCAAGAGTAGGGTCCGAATGTTTGAAGAAGAGGGTCCGAGAATGTTTGATGGAGAGTGGTCTCGGGTTTCCGAGGGTGTTTGAAGGAGAGGAGAGTTTCGGCTTTTGGGGTTTTGCCGAGGGGTTTGTAGGGGAAAGGAAGAGTTTCGCCTTTGGGGTTTTGCCGAAGGGTTTGTAGGGGGAGGGAAGAGTTTCAGCTTTGAGGTTTTTCCAAGGGGTTTGAAGGGGGAGGAAAGAGTTTCGGCTTTTGGGTATTGCCAAGGGGTTGTGGTGTTTTTGTTGGAGAAGAAAGTAAAGAAAAGAAAATTAGGGTTTCGGCTATTAGGTTTAAGCCGAGAGTGTTTGAAGGAGAAGGGTGGGTTTCTGATGTTGGTGGTTGGAAAAGCAAAGGTGGTTAGGGGTGGGGTGGGTTTGGCTTTGAGGGTTTTCCTGGGTTGTGGTGGAAGGTGGTGATGGCGGCGGTGGTCGGTGGGATTGGATGAGAGAGGGTTAGGTTTGGAGAAAGGTGGAGTTGTAGGTGGATGGCGAAGAGGTGATGGTGTTTAGACGGTTTTGGATTTTGTCGAGGGTGGTGGATGGCGGAAGCAAGTGGTGGTGGGTGGGTGGGTTTCGGCTTAGGGTTGTACCGAGGGTTTTGAAGGAGGAAAGGCAGTAGCAAGAGGTGGTGTGTGTGCGGCTTATGGTTTTGCCGCTAGGGTTTGGCGGAGAAGTCCTATTATGGATCTTAATGCTCTAATACCATATAAGATTATAGAGAGAGACGAAGTCAATCATACAAGGTAGAGAAGAATAATATGAAAGACTCAATTTTATTACGATGCTAGAGATACATATTTATAGAGTTACAATGGGAGGAGGTAATCTCCTAGAAGGTTCTAAATCTATACAAAGATTTTCTTTCCTAATCTAATACAAAGATTAAGTTTCCTAAACTATATATAACAATATATACTTGAATATAATATTATGATATTATATTCCTAATACATAGTTGGACAAGGCAAGCAGTTGATGCTTTTAAAAGGTGAAGTACTGAAGTGTATCAATAGTTGAAAATTCCATTCTAAGGTCACATGTGAACAGAGTATGTCTCAAAATGCATATCAATACTCTGCATTTAGGACTGACAGTCTGACACGTTCAAAACAAAACCTAAACACTTTGGATTGACGCTAAAGTGTAATAATAATAAATTGTACACGTACGTAATACACACAGTCACACAGTGACATTTTGCAATAATGAAAGTTACAAGTAGACAAGAAAGTGCAAAGACCTTCAGAGATATTCTTGCAAAATGAATGCACGTCTACTCTTCTATTAGCAAACAGCTTTGGCAAACTTTGCAATAATAGTGATTTTCGGTTACCATTTTTCTTGTTTGCACGCTACTCCTCTATACAGTACAAGAGATTAGCATAAGACCATGTGCAACGGTGTATGAGACTGACTCATTTGAATTTTGAACACCAAATATGATTTTTTTTTTCAAATTTTGAAGTTATTAAGGATAAAGATGGTGGGGTATGAAAAATTATTAGAGTTTGTGTATAAGTTTTTTGTTTGGAAAACTTATGGAACTATGTGTATCAAATAAATTTTTATATTTATTTTTAATAAATTAAGTATTAAAATATGATACTTTGTGGTATATGACATTATTATGACCTACGAATTATTTGTTAACTTTTGTAAGAGATATGATTGTTCAATGCACGAAACTCCTAGTCAAGTGGGTTTACAGTCGATCTATTTTTTATTTTGGGTACAACGTTTTTTTCATTTGCCAATACTAAATTGGTTATTAATCACTAGAGGTGGTAAAATATGTGTTATGGATAAGCATGAGTTAGACTATTATCCATGGTTATCCGTGGATAATAAACTAATCTATTATTATTCATAACACCTATTTTACCATCCCTATTGACCACGGATATTTGGGGTACTTTTTTTTGTCTTTTACCTACAAAATGTGATGAAAGTGGCTGTAATGACTATTTTAACCATTTGTTAGACGAAATTGTACAGAAATTTTAAAGTTTTCGATATTCAAAACTTTCTTAGACCGAAGATGGAGAGGGGGGGGGGAACTAAACCTAGATTTTGCTTCGCACAATTTTCGTAGCTACATTGTTTAACCAAAGCTAACACCTAAGCTAACGCATGTAATAGTAATACCACTAGGTTGCGCTATAGAAACACAAACATGATTATTCAATTCCTTGAACCTCTTGATAATATAGAGTATTCATATTTTGATATAAAATGAAAGTGGTTTAAGCATTACCCTGATAATTAAGGGTGCTCTTTTCGATTCCAAAATTATATTTTATTTTATATTTCACTGTTAGATTCTTGTCACGTGTCATTCGTAAATAAATAAAATAAATTATTCAGTTGATTGTGTTTTCAAAACAATAAAAATTCATGAAATCTACCTCAATATTTCTTTCTGTGAAGAATTATGATTGACATGTGACAAGAATCTGACGGTGAAATCGGAGATGAAATACAATTTTGGAATAGAAGATCCGAACTCGCTCTTTTCCCAACTTATTTTTCCTATGTAGGATATGGAATTTCTATCTTTTCATTACTCTTCAAATTATAATGTTAATTTGCTTATTTTTTAAGCATTAGTTTTGATCACGCCAAATGATGGGTGACTACACGTGGAGTATACGTGGAGCTGGTCTAAACAAAGGATGTCTGTTTGGGAACAGCAATGTGGATATCTGGCTAGTGTTCTTGCTGGTTTCCTTGTCGTCTTTCTCAGCCTTGTGCGTATGACCTGTCAAGCAAGAGAGAACACCGGTTAGGGAGCTGGGAGGTTATCCCAGCTAAAGCCCTCCGGTGTGAGAGTCAGCGAAGGGATAACGTAGGAGTGTACAGGCGTTCCCTGTGACCACCCTGAATAATCTATAAGCTCAATGCCGGAAGTTTTGCTAAGTGTGAATAGTGTCATACCTTGTGAAGTTGGCTACTTCCCTTTTTATATTCCTCTCCAGGCCTGGCTTGCAAGACAGGGAGGGACGGCACGTTGGAGACAAGATCTGTTGGTCGGCCGAGGTGGCTGGCTCTTATTGGTTTTCACTTTTTCAGGTACGTCAGAGTATCAGGAAGGTCAACTGTAAGTGGAGCGGCGGGTGCAGTGCACGTTGATGTTTCTCCAATCAAACTGAGCCACCTGGTGTACTTTGTACTATGCTGACGTTTCCTCGTTTCAAGTCGGTTCACGGTGTCGCCTGCAAGCTCCCGTGCTTAACTGGTCAGTCAGATCTATATCCTCGTTTTCTCACGACGATCGGCTAAGGTCGAGGACCAACCATATAAGGTTTGCCTAGCGATACTCGGCTTTCTCGGAATGATTCTACTCGGCCTATGTCTGGTCGGCTAGATGGTGCTCGGATCGAGGGCGGTGCTGAGCTATGCCACGTTGCTTTAGCTGCTAGGTGTCATCGTTCAGGCTGCCACGTGTCAGCCACGTGGGGGGCGAGTCGTTGAGTCCTTTCAGTTGCCCCCGACTTTCCAAGTGCAAGGATTCATCCCAAGCTTAGAAAGTGTAATTCAAATTGTCCTCGGTGATACTGGCCAGGGGCTTGGCTTCTACCCATTTAGTAAAGTAGTCCACGGCTACTATGATGTACTCGCATCCGTGCTTGGCTTTAGGGAAAGGACCGATGAGGTCTATTCCACACATGTCGAAAGGCCATGCCGCGATCACCGGCGTCTGTGGTATGGACGGAAGTCTGGGAATATATGCGAATCTTTGGCACTTGTCGCATTTTCTTACGTATTCTGCTGCGTCCCTTCTCATGCTCGGCCAATAGTATCCGTGGAAGTTTATCTTATCCGCCAAAGTCCTTGCCCCCGGGTGTCCTCCGCATTCTCTTTCATGGACCTCGGCCAGGAGGTCTTGCGACCTTTAATTTTAAGTCTTACACATCGAAGCAGGGGCTTCGTATTAGATCTTTTGTACAGCATTCCCCCAATGACCGAGTACCGGCATGCTCGACTCCTTATCATCTGCGCTTTGTCCTTGTCTTTGGGTAAGGCTCCCTTTTCAATGTAATCTTTGATTTCGTCGATCCAGCACCCTACAATCTCCTCCATCACCATTATTTCTTCTTTGTCAATTGCGGGTCATTGAGAAACATCGCCTCGACCTCTCTTTGGGATGTCTTCGTTTCGGAGGAGGCGATCTTCAAAGGTAATCTGTTTCAGCATTGTTTTCCCCACTTGTCTGCTCCAGTTCAAGATATTTAAATTCCTTGAGTCGCCCTTGGATCAGTTGTTGATACTTGGCCAAGACCAGGTGGTTTGCCCCATATTCGCCCAGAACTTGCTTGACTACTAGCTGGGAATCGCTGTGTATAACAATGTTCTCGGCCCCAAGCTTCTTCGCCAACTCGACACCCGCTGCCAATGCCTCGTACTCGGCTTGGTTATTTGAAGCCTTGAAGCCGAACTCAAGGGCCAAGCCTAACTCTCCCCCTCCTGGGGTAATCATTGAGATTCGGCCCCGCTTTTAGTGGTTCCCGAGGATCCATCCACAAATAAGGTCCAATGTTCGGGTGGTCTAGGCCTTGCTTGCTTGTCCCTCGATCTTTTCCTCGGTCACACTTGATTCTCCCCGGCTTTCCTCCGGACTATCTTTAGCTGCTCGTTTCGTGAATGAAGTTTCGGCGATGAAGTCTGCCAAAACTTGGGCCTGAATGGTTCTCCTCGGCTCATATTCAATCCCGTACCCAGATAGTTCAACCGACCACTTTAGCATTCTTCACGCCATGTCCGGGCTTGTGTGGGCCATCTGAAAAGTCCGGTGTAGAAAGACCACTATCGGATGAGCTTGGAAGTATGCTTTCGGTTTCGGCAGCAATTACAGGCAAGTACCAATTCTCGATCTCCAAATATCTCTTCAACCTCGGTCAAGGCGTGAGACACGTAATAAGCTGGTTTTTGTAATTTATCCTCCTCACGATCGACAAGACTGACTGCCACACTTCACCTGCCAAGTCGGATGCGACCCAAGTACACACATATAGCTTTTTCTCGGGGATGGGAATGCTGAGCAGAGGTGGATGACCGAGGTATTCCTTGAGCTCGTTAAAGGCCTTTATACAGTCGTCCGACCATAGGAATTTCTTCCCCCCTTTCAGTGTCTTGAAAAATGGTAGACTTCTCTCGCCGACTTGGCTATGAAGCGGTACCGAGAGCGGTGATCCGACTGCCGTTAAGTTTTTGGACATGCTTGATACATTCGGGGAGGGTCCATGGTCGCTGTGGCCTTTATCTTCTCGGGATTGGCCTGGATCCCCTTTCATTGACCATGTAACCGAGGAACTTCCGGCAACCACACTTGGCGCACTTTGCTAGGTTTAACTTCATTTTGTGTTTCCTCAGGTTTGCAAAGGTTTCTCTTAGGTCTTCGACGTGGTCGACCCTTTGTCTTGATTACCATATCGTCGTGTATGCTTCCCACGTTTCTCCCGGTGATCACCGAACACCTTATTCACCATTCTTTGGTACGTGGCCCATTTCTTTAATCCGAAGGGGCATCATGGTGTAGCAATACGGTGATCCTCCCATGGCTCGGAGCCAGGTGTGTTGATGACCCGACCACGTTCTTATTTGGTGATACAGTGTAGCATCAACGAAACTCGTGATTTGTGTCCGTTAAAAGATCTGTTGGTCAATCCTAAATTACCAATCTTTGGGGCAAGCCTTGTTTAAGTCGGTGAAGTCTTTATTCTCCATTTTCCGCTTCGACTTTTCACCATGACCACATTAGCTATCCATGTCGCATACGAACCTCTTTTATTATCTTTGCTTTGGAAACCTAGATACTTCTTCCTTACATTGCCTCTTGTTTACGGGGGAAATTCTTGCCTTTTGTTGGATTGGAATGGCGTGGGATCAATGCTTAGTTTGTGCACGACCACGTCTGGTGACTCCTTCCATCTCGACTCTCAAGCGAAGACATCTAGACTTTCTTCAGGGAGCTTAATGATTGCCTTCCATTCTTCTTCAGGTATTTCTCTTCCGCCTTGACTTTTTGTTTTGGAAAGTCAAGGTTAACCACTCTCCTCCAAGTCCTCGTCCGCTTGATTTCCAATGATTCTCCCGGATCCGAGCTTTCCACCATCATTTTCTTGGCTTTCTTTGGGTTTATTCGGGGTTTGGCATTGCATCAGCGCTTTCCTCCGTTGGCGGTGGCGTTCCAGCTTCAGCGATTGTATGCTTTGGGAATTTTGGTTGGTGAAGGGTCGACGATGGGGACAATTTCCCCTCCGTCCTCTCTGGCCCTCTTCGCTGTCTATTGTCTTGTGCCTCCTCCGTTCGAGTGGGCTATACTCACCTTTCTTTGTTTTTCTTTTTCTTTGTAAATATACTCGGGGTCTTTGGCCAGGTCATTGAGCACTATTCTGTCCCATTGCTCGTGGGATACTTCACTCTTTGATGAGCCGGCGAGGAGACCATTTTGAAACTTGGTTTGGGCCGGGAACCCAAAATGGCATTGTATGGTGAGGGAGGTCAATCACGAAAAGTCTCGTCCTCCGATTCGAGGTGTCGTCTTCTTCTCCTAATACAACTTTGGGTGTCGACCCTTTCACCCCTGACGATGGCCGATGAACCCTTCAGTACCTTGAACTCGGCACGAGATGGCGTCCCAGAAAAAGCCGACCGGCCAAAAGCATTTATAGTACAAGATGTCTCTTGATGCCCCTAATCTATTAAGACCCTCTTCACGTCAACATTATGGATTCCAACCCTCGAAATCCTTGCCGCTTTGCCTTCTTTGTTTATTTAATGGCTAGCTCGCTCGGCATGAATGTAATGCCTCCTTCCTCATCCTTTCGGGGCATTGCGTTCACCACATGCTTCAAATTGTAAATCATATTCTTGGTAGATACTACTCGGGTGGCTTACCGATCGTGTCGATCACATTTCTTGGCCTTGCGTTATCATTTGTGGATCTACAGTTTCGTCGTTGCTCTCCTCCTCGTTCTCCTCGATTGTTCCTCTGCTCGAACCTCCCGAGCTCTCCTCATCTATTAGCCTCGAATTGCGGCTTGAGTTCACGGTCTTCGGTGTGGCGTCACTTTGTGGTATCGCTTGATGTTTGTTTGGGTTTCGTGGGTATTGTGTTTCCTTCAACGGGGGTGGTCGTTCAATCCTGTTCTGGTCGAGGAGGACGTTCATGATATGCTCGCGACTAGTGTTTAGAGGGGTCCATTCCATATCGTCCCACTTGTTCCTTCCTCATTGTCTTCGCGCTGCCCGAGAATCTCCCGGCCATCTCCTCCAACTATCTTGTGTTCGATGGGATCCTTCTGGTCCTTCTTCTTTCCATCCTTCTTCACATCCTCGGCATTTATCACCCTAAGGCGTGGGCGTACATCTCTCCTACCGACCCATGATCTCGAACATCATTCTGTCTCATCGAGGCCTGCTTGTAGGCTGAGATGAAGCTTATTTTAATGGACTCTTCAGAGATGTGCGGTATTTGGTCGACCATAGCCATGAACCGGTCCATGTACATTTGATTGGACTCGTTATGGCGTTCTTTGGATCTTTGCACAAGTCAATGCATTTCTTCGGTTCTTTGCCACCGAAGAAAGAGCATCATAGTATACATGCGAACTCATCCCATGTTCCCACTGAATCTAGCGGTAATCCGGTGTACCATTTCAAAGCTTTTCCCTGTAGGGTGCCTGCGAAGATTTTTCCCCAAGCATCCTCGTCTTACGGGGCTATTGCATTCATTTTGACTTGAAGGCTGGCGATGTGGTCGACCGCACTAGTGAGCCCTTGGTAAGAGTCAAGTTAGGCAACTTTGTCGGGCCGTGGGGCTTTCCTTGAGCGGCCCGTTCTTAGATGGGGAGCATCATCGGCTTCCCCTTTTTGTTGACCAGGCACCGAAAATACTTCACTTCCTGCTCGACCTCCACGGGCGGAGACTTAGGAACGAAAGTACAGTCAGCATCAATTGCAAATTAAAGACAAAATCAAATGATTACAAATATCTCAATAAACCAACTGCTTGTGCTTTTTTCGATGAATCTGTAGCATCACAGAAACAACTTCAAGAACTTCAATAACGAGAAGAAAACAAAGCAACCAAGTTCAATAATGATTTATAATGAGACCCCAGTGTATCTCTGACTCTCTTAAGACTTAATTCTTGATTTAATCATGTCCCCGTCTCAAGCAAACCACTCCGATTCCTTCCGCCACTTTTTACGCTTGTTTTTGTCGAATAATGTCTTTACGCTTATAAGATGCTCCAACAACATTTAATAAAGAGGAAATCATGTCTAAAAAGTCCGCAATATCAACATTTTTCCTAGCCACAGCAATAAGAGCTAATTGAAGTTGATGAGCAAAACAATGAACATAATATGCAGACGGATTTTCATTCATAATCAAAGTCTTCAACCCTCTGAATTCACCGTTCATATTACTTGCACCATCATAGCCTTAACCCCGAATTTTCATCAAACTCAAACCAATATCAGCAAGCACATTATCAATAGCAGATTTCAAAGCCAAAGCAGAAGTCTCCATCACATGCACAACACAAATAAACCTCTCTTGAACATTTCCACAAGAGTTAACAAATCGCAAAACCACAGTCATTTGTTCTTTGCCAGATACATCACTAGACTCATCCACCATTAATGAAAAAAAATCATCTTTGATCTCTTCAATTATTTTTCGTACTATCTCTTGTGCAAAACAATGAACAATATCCTTTTGAATGTGAGGAGATATCATTTGACAATTTTTTTGAGCATTTCTCATAACAACTTTATGAACATAATCATTTTGATCAACACAAAACTTAATTAATTCAAGAAAATTCTCTCTATTTGAAGAATCTTCGGTCTCATCATGACCACGAAAAGCCAACCCTTGGTTCAATAAAAATCTACAAGAATCAATTGAAGCACATAATCGAATTCGATAGTCATTTCTCACAATGTCGATTGTCTATGAAGAGCAACCCAATAGATTGTTTTTGTCTCATTAGATCCTCACACTTCTTTACCGACATATTATGATTACTATTTACCGCACCAATATGGACATCCAACCTTTCTTTTTTATTCCAAGCACAAAAGCCTTCACTTATAAATGCTTCACCCACCACCATTATTACTAATTTTATCTCTAAACAAATAGCAACACAAACAATATGCTTTATCTTCTTTCATGCTATACTCTAACCAATTAGCATATTGATCAAACCAATCCAGATTAAAACGACGCAATTTAGTTCCCATTTGTTTTTGAGAGAAATCATGACCACGGGGTTGACAAGGCCCCTTCAACAAATAAGCTCTCCTAATTTCATCAATCTGGATGGGGTTGTATTCAAATATATTTTTTCTCTCTGCGGGATCTGATGGAAGACTATTCAAATCAACTAATTCTTTCGTAGCTGAAGTAACAGGAATAGACTGAGACCGTTGATTACCAACAGATGAACTACTAGATGCACTACGTGTTCCAAATTCTTCTGCTAGTTTCCGTTTATAAAATCTCTCCATAATCACTAAAACCAAATTCCTTCAAATCAACTACAATTTGGAAATCTACACAAATAAAAAAAAATCTCATAAATCAACTACTTCAACCCCCAAATTAAAATGCCCTAATTTCAGATTAAATAAATAAACGTTTCTTACCAAGATATTGAACACACAAATTTAGTAAATAAAGCAATATTATATAATATCATCTATCACAAATTCACAAATCACAATTCGCAACAATTACATAAATTAAATACTCAATTAGAGTTATTTCAAATTAGGGTTATTTTAAAATTAGTGTTATTTTAATTTTTAAAATTTAAATCACAATTATAATTTTGAAATTCATACCATCATACTTTAATTTAGACAATTATAATTTAGAATTTCACAATCACAAAACACATTTGACATATTCACAAATCACAATTATAAAATATAAATTTACAATTCACAAATAAAAAATCACAATCACACTTAACATTTAAGAATCCAAATTTCAAAAGTCAAAAGGGCATTATGTGGGAAACTAACTTACTAACTTAGTAATTAGTAAAGCAGTAAACTAAGTGTAAAGTAAAGCCTTAGGGAAAGGGTAAAAGGGGCTTAGGTAGTCAGGTAGAGACGTAGAGAGTAGAGATAGAGTTAGGGGCTGACCAGCGGCTCTTGAGTTCGTGAGATACTGAGATGCAGTGCACTGTGCACAGAGCAGGAGCAGCAGATGGATTGGAGATTTGGAGAATCACAGCGGCTGGATTGAGTGGATTCTGGATCTGGACGGAGGCC